>VVHJ01045373.1:0-13846 GCA_015107715.1 Tylochromis polylepis
TGCTGGATTGTCTCGGGGGCATCTTTATACAGCCTGCACCTGGGGTCTTGCCTGGTGTGGTAGACCCCAGCCTCTATGGATCTTGTGTTCAGAGCTTGTTCTTGTGCTGCCATGATCAGCGCCTCTGTGCTGTCTTTCAGTCCAGCTTTGTCTAGCCACTGGTAGGACTTCTGGATGTCAGCCACTCCCTCTATCTGCCGGTGGTACATACCGTGCAGGGGCTTGTCCTTCCATGATGGTTCCTCCTCTTGCTCCTCTTTCTTGGGTTTTTGCTGCCTGAGGTATTCACTGAGCACGCGGTCGGTTGGAGCCATCTTCCTGATGTATTCGTGGATGTTCGTTGTTTCATCCTGGACTGTGGTACTGATACTCACTAGTCCCCGGCCTCCTTCCTTCCGCTTAGCATACAGCCTCAGGGTGTATAGTATACACCCTGAGGGGTAGATATACACAGGGTATACACAGGGTAGATATAGATATATATAGCTATAGATATATAGATATCTATATATGTATATGTCTTCTTTCTATATAATTCTATAATTCCTTTTTTATATTATTAATGAATGATACAAATTGTGTGGGGCTAATGCATGAACGTTTCGCAGCTTGTGAGGCTATGCTTCAAAAAGTTGGAGAACCACTGCTTTAATTGAGCAAATTTGCATATCAGCCAAATTCCCCAACAACATCACATCCGACTGGTCGCAGCTGATTGCCTGAGCTTGGTTCTGTACAAGGTTTCTTCCTGTTAAAAAGGGGGTTTTCCTTCTCGCTGTTGCCAAAGTGTATGTTGGTAGAGGGTTATCTGACTGTTGGGCTTTTCTTTGTATTACTGTAGGATCTTTACTTTACAATAGGTGCCTCGAGGCAACTGGATGAACTGAACTGAATGGAAGGATAATCTCCATATGTAGGAAGAACCTTGTCACTTCATATAATGCAATGCAAGAATAACATTCAGAAGTTTTCCAATGTTAGATAGCTTTAATTTATTTATTTATGTGCTTAGCAAACTGTATGACATTTAGCAAACTATTGCAAAATGTAATACAGCGTGATACAGCTGCACTGAAAGCATCAATGGCATTGTGTTTTCAGACTGGCTTATATGTTCCTGGATATTGTCATTTTGTTTTGATGTCTGCTTATCTGAGAGTCACAGTCTTATTTCAACTTCTGTTGACTGCTGAGGTTCAAAAACATCCATATGAGGTGAACCACAACTTTCATTTCATTTTAAAGCACATGCAGCCCTGTAATATTCCTTTTGAAATCCAGTTGATTCCAGCAACAAAGGCGAACACAGCCAACACAGTACATAACACTTTGACTCCACTCTTGCGCAGTATAACAAGCTTCATCACATCCTGCACTTTGACCTGTTTTTCTAAAGCTCCTTCACTCACAAGACAGCCAGCTACTCATGTGAAATTATTAAGAAACATAGCACTATACCTTGGTTGGTCTTCTGGCAAAGTCACCTCGACAGTTGCTTCAGTGCTACGTCTTTTAATTTTCCATCGCAGAATTAATACAAAGGTAATTAGGCGTGCAGTATGAGGAAAAACAAGCAAACAATATTTGAGTAAAGGTTATGGTTGGACGCTAAACCACCGTAATTAAGTCATTAATCTGGCCAGACATAACACGTTTCCCTCATAATGCTCTAGTTAGCTGTCATTTGTGCCTGCCTGCTGCTTTGGAGTGCTCTGATTTGGATGATTTACAGTGTGATTTTGTGTGTGTGTGTGCGTGTGTGTGTGTGTGTGTGTGTGTGTGCATGTATAGTTGTGAAGAATTATTCTAATGGCACACAAGGCCTTTTGACCATAACTCATTTGGTTTGATGGTATTTTTATGTCTCTGAAAACGACAGGAGATTAATGTGTATTCTTGATGTTTGTGGTTTGTCCACATATATCATTATTAAAGCACCCTGACTGTGCCCCGCTGTATTTATGACTCTTGGCTGAGTTCCTCTACTTTGCAGGCATTGGCATCTGTAATTAAGTAGGACCAGAGATTCCAGATCCTGCAGAAAGAGAAAAGGTAGAGGCATCAGGAAGAGGTGAAGGAGCCAACAAAAAGGAAGAGACTGCAGAACACAGAGATATGACCTCTATGCTTCTCAGTAGTGAGACAGGAAGGTGAGGTAACAACTTGGATTTACCTTTGTTTTGTCTTGTAGTGTCTTCATGGTTAAGCATAAAAGTGTAAATTATTATTTTACTCTAAAGGAAAACTAGCTTTTACACCTTCCCACACCTATACCGACATAAAGCTGCTCTGATTCATGTTGTCCATTAACACTGATGCAAATGCCTGTGTGGCTCTGTGTAATGATATAGACTACCCACATAAAATTACAACCACCAGATCTCTCATATTTTATAAGCCCACAGTTGAACTGATTTTAGCACATTCTTGCAGATCTCATCTATAGACTGTGTATAAAAGATGCACATAGGCATCGTGACCTAACATATTTAGTACATCCTCACCTTGGTTTTTGCAGCAGTGACCGCATTTGGCCAAAGAGGTGGATTGCTAAGTTTCTGGCGAACATTAACCGGCTTGGATAGCAAAGTGAGAGACAGGAGATTGCTGCAAACACAGGTGTTTATTATTCAGTGCTAACAGCAGTAAGTGGTATTGGTAACATTTGCTTAGCAGCAAGCCTTATTTGTAACACAACTGCACACAAATGTTCCAGAAAGCACCAACGACAGAAACACTGTCCAGAGGTACAGTCCAGTGGCACAAAACAGCTAGCAGCTCCAGGCTGGTGCTCGGGCTCGTCAGCTTTCTTTCCAGCATCACTGAGTATCGGTTTTTAGTGAAAAGCTATCTGCTCAGCGCCTACTATCAGACAGAGAATGTTCGTGACTTGTTGGCTAACAGATAGCGTTTAGCAGCTTGCCCTCTGGAATCAGTGGAAATCAACCCAAAGCTGATTGGATACCTAATGATATACTCATATACCGAGTCTAATTGATGTATATTTTGGTACAAATATACATTTCAGTGAAGACTGGTACAGTCAAAAATATGTCTGTTTATTTATTTATGTGTTATAAAATGATTAATAACAATAATATAAAAAAGAACAATAAAAATTCCAGTGTCATCATCCTTAAATGTTATTAAAAGCTAAGATGGAGTTTATCTCTGCCAGCAGTTGTTCAGGAATAACAGCCAGTCAGATGACATATCACCTCTGTCCATCACTCTCTTATCTCCCAAGCACCGAGGTGGTTACAGTTCAGCTTATAGTCTATGCATTTCATTTAAGATTATTAAAATGGTTACCTTTGAAGAAGTCTGTGTGGTCAAGGTACTCAGGCTTGCTATTCAACAGTGCATGGTACATTTACATACCACAACATAACAGTTATCTCCAAGCCGAATGATCTTTGGTGTTGGACTGAAGCAATAAAAATTCCACTCTATAGTCTCAACGCCAGCAGCTGGAAAGCAGCAGCTCAGATTGCTTTGTCCTTCAGCTTGTCACTTTCAGTATATGAGGTGTGGCTATTAAATAATGAGACTTTCGTAAGGCCAGTCCAGTTATTAAATAGCCATTGTGAAAGGTGTTGTTCCATCCTCTTTTGTATCATGACTGATTTCTGAACATTATCCGTGATGTGTTTGATTGATTAAAACTTTGTCGTATTTTGGAGTTGTCCAGTTTTTTAGGGTTTAATATTTTGGTGGTTATTTTGCATGTTGTTCTTTTCTGCTCATACTTGACGTGCCAGGAAATTAGCCGCTAATCAGCGATACTGAAGACAGGGTCACATGATTATGCTCTTTGTAGTGAAGGTTTAAAATGCAGGAGTAATTGTCAAAAACATATGAGAAGGGTTCTCTGTCACTGACATTCAGTGTCTAGACTATACAAGCTAAATATGTCAATATTTAAGATGCAGTATGCTACTACCTGTTGTTGTTTATTTACAGTTTGTGCCACTGTGTTTCGCTAGCATCCTTCGTACCTGAGCACGTAGTAAGAAGGAAGGCAAACAATAAAGGCCGTCCCTTTACCCCACTGAATGGAGGCTGAAGTATGAAGTTTTGTTGTGAAGAAAACAGTTGTCCATAGGAACTTTTTACTAAAGGTCTCTGACTTTTACAAATAAATAATTTGTGTAATTGTCTAAAATAGATATTTAGATGGAGCTAAGAAGATCAGTTTATGACTCTTAATGGCTTACTGTACTTAGGTGTAACTTGAATATTGTCTGCCGTCTATTTCTTTTATAAGACTCATCACATCCTGTCTGTCAGTAAAGGAAAGGTTGAGGCTGTTTGAAAAGCATTACACTTTAAGGAATCACTGCATTTATTCTACCCTCTGTCAGTCAGTGTTCATTCATTCATTCAATTCCTGTCAAACAGATGTGTTACTACACTTCAGCAAACATCAAACGGAGAAAAACAAACAGGCAGATTGTTGAATATTTAATACAAAACATCTGACAATGACAGGTAGTCCTGATGCTTTCATTTTGTATTTCTTTCATAAGGCGGACTCTTTTGATGCCACATGAACCAAAGCTAACCTTTGTGAAAAACGTGTCAGAAAAAGTTTTCTCTGACAAATCTGCCTTGTTAAAAATTCGGGCGCTTGTTGACAGGAGACACACACAAAAGCTGGGTTCACAAAAGTAACACTTAGCGGTTTCTGCTCTTCTAGCGTTATGCACTGCTTTTTTATCTTAGAGAGGATTTCATGGCAGTGCCGCCTGCAATTCACAAGTTCTACATTTTGAACAAAAAAGTACAGTATGCATCGCATTTTATGTCAAGACAAATTTAATGCGGTTGACAGTCTAAATGGCAAAACACGAAAAAGTGCTCTCAGGTTTCGAGTCCTATAATGTGATAACAGGTTGGAAGTCTCCATACTTGTGGATCAGTTTTCATCATACTGTATAGGGTCACTGAAAGAATTATGGGATGTGCACTTTTATTATCCCATCATACTGACATATAAACAGCTCATGAATGTTGGACAGCACAGAATATTGTAAATATAAATATAAAAGTTTCATACAGATTTATAGACGGTTTTAAAGGTGACTTATTGTGCCATAATTCACAGCTCAAAATAATCCTTTTTGAACTTATGCTCGGCCTTCTTGCAGCTCGTGAGTTCATTTTCTGTTTGAAACGAGCCCTTTCAAGCTTCCTTCTCCCTTCCTTTACTGGTAGCTGCTTGCATTTCAAAGATCTGATCAGCAGTTGGCTGGACTCCTGTGTTCTCAACCAGAGCTATGTGCCTAAGATGACAACATTAAGTATACCGCTTCTCACTGACATAATAAAGATGCAAGAGTAAAACTATAAATATTGGCCACGTTTATAATGAGCATCCACTGTTGAAACGCATAATATAAGAAAAAGCATAGGTCCCCTTTAAATATAATCCACTTAGAAAATGTGTTTTTTAGATCACCAGTCTCATGAAGCATCCTCTGGCATAAAGCTCCACAGACGTCTGTTGAAATTACACAAACTGAGAGCTATTCCTTTAAAAGCTTTTTAAAGGTATTTGTAATGACTGATCTGGCTCCTGGCATAAATTTAAGCTTCCTGGTTCTACTTAACCCCACCAGCAAATCCATGTATAAAAATATTATTAGGTTCATGGAAATGAGTCTGAATTTCTGCTTACTGAGGACATTTTGTCCAGCCAGTGCCCTGGCAACTTTTCAAGAGCTGCTGAGTGGCACTCAGGTATTTCTGAGGGCAAAGACACTGAAGGTGAGGTTGGAATTAGGATGAATTGAGTGGACGGTCTTCAGAACTCACATTAAACCTCCCTGTTAATGACTTGTACACGTGTATGAGTACTTAATAAATGCCAAGGTTTAAGGTTCACTCACAATGTGTAAACAGTAGTGGAGCCCTACAGACCAACTACAGACCTTGGAAGACTGAGTGTAGTTTACAAGTGAATTAGAAGAACGTGTTCTTGTAATTCTTGCAGGAGGACAATATGGAAAAAGAATAACACTTAAGATCATTTCCAAAGCACAATACAGCAGAGCTGTATGTAAATTATTTTGTGGCATATCAAAGTCAGAAGTCTACCTATAAGAAGAATAATTAACAGACAACTGACTGTTCACAATAAGATGGAAAGCCATATTAACAATCTCTTTCGAAGGCATTTCTTTTTATACTTATTATTTATTAAATTTCAGGTAGTTTTCTGCTTGACACAAACTCTAAGCCACCAGTATTTACACCAGTAATCGATCCCACTTCACATTAAGGCCTTAGGTGAGTCAAAATTCAAGTCCACAGGTCTGCTCATAAAGACAAGTAAACAAGGACTGCGTTTAATGAATCTGCTGAATTTCTTTTCAGAAACTGCAGTAAATAAGCCAACATTCATAATTTATTTCCTGATCATAAATTTTAAATCTTTTTTTTCTAGCCTTTTTTTTGTGTGCTCACTCACCGAGAAAGATCCTTACTCTACAGCTTCAACAAGCATTTCTTCTGACACTGTGTTATTGCTACTGCCAAAATACAGCTTTGCTGTCTGGTGAGAGACCTGTGGAAAAAAAAAAAAAGAAAGAAAAGAAAGAAAAGCAATCCTGTTCGAAGGCTGTTACCTGACATCTGACAGATCCGAATCTAGCAGACTATCTGCCTGGCAGACAAATGGCCTTGTCGATAATGAAATGAGCTTGGAGTGACCAGGGGCAGCAACATTTGGCGCATGGAGGGAGCGAGGCAGAAAAGGAGACAGAATTCACATTGTGTTTGATGTGTTAGGAGAGATCATGGGAATGGATGTGGTCATAAAGGCTCGGAGCGTGAAAATGCCAGCGTGACGGACGACGCCACTTGAATCCAGACGACAACGTAACCAAGCGTTTGAGAGATGGCATGTTTTGAATTTGTTCCCACTACAGCTGCTCTTGTGCTAAAGAGCTGTGCCTCTTGTGTTGATGTTTTCAGCCACTTATTTTGCCCTCTGTAGAAGAGTTGACTGGAGCATGCTGTAAGGGTGCAATTGGTTTTGCACTGGCTATTTTTGACCATTGGAGAGGGCACTATACATGATTGACCAATGCGGTACTATGTACCTTTTCATGTTCGCAAACTGCATCCAGAATGAGAGACATTTAATAAAAGACAATAAAAGACACAATAATACAAAAGCCTTTCTATTTTTTTGTATCAGCTGGTCCTATTCAAGATGAGCTACTACTGCACAATCACTGTCAGACAAACCCCATATAGTATGTACATGTACCACATGTATTTTTATACATGTGGTACACCACAGTGTGAAGTAGGGTGTGCTATTATGAACTCTCAGTCCCTTTAAATGGGGAATGAAGGAGCAATCAAAAAAAATCTTTCTTATTTTGAAAAGAACCTTTGCCTATTTCCAACTCTACATTTTTATTCTTGGACTCTACTAGAGTAGCACTGCATGACTCAAAGCACAGAATAATCCAGATTATTAAACCGTGGTACATCGCCACCGTGTATCCACTGTCTGAAACAACAGTGGCTACTCTGCCTTTAAGAAAAGATTGTCTGAAACTGAGCCTTTAGAGCAGTCTGAAGACTGAGCTGAGAGGAATTACTTCATGGATCACCTTTTATGTCAGAAAAAAGGAAAAGGAAAAGTATAATAGGTCTTCAGTAATATTAGTCATGTTGTTCATGTAAATAATGTATATTCCATTTCAGCTAAAGTGAAATTCTGCTTGTTTTCCTGCTTGACTTAATACATCACAATGTTTATCTTTATTTTCTGCTTTGTACTGATTCTGAAAATAAGGCTGAATATTAATTATTGTAGTTATTATGTACAATATGTAATAATATCTATATTATGTTAAGAATGTACTTTATGATGGGCCAAGATTTAAATGAGGTGGTAACAATGGGACATTTTTGTTTTGCAAATATGAGTATCTGAAAATTAAACTGGGACTTGCATACTAATACTCATTCTTATCAGAAATATGATACTGGTGTGCTTCGGCCGAACAAACATACCTCAGATACAGTATATACTGATCATGTCTGTGTGTGCTGCCCCCAGCTATGCTTTCTGAATTGGCTACTGGGAGCACTGACTCTGAATTACTGTGGCAGACTCGGCTCCCTGGCATAAGTTATTCAGGGGTAAAAGGTCATTACCACCCACAGATAAACAGAGTGACCGCATGGATAGAAAGCTGCAAGTTTAAAGTTGCCTGAGACAAGATGTTTATCTAAAAATACACTGACTCACTCATCCCCCTGTTTGAAAACCACAAATTGCCCAAATAAAATGAAACTTTCACCATTGTGTTTTCTTGTCTTTGTCTCCATTATAGCCACCTCCTGTTTTATGTTAGTAATTGCTTTTTCCTGTCCATTTCCCCTAATTTACCTGCCTGTCTTTGTTCTCATATGCTCTGCCCTGATGCTGTTCACCTGGTCCTCATTACCCTGCTCCGCCTGCTGTGTGTAAATTCTTTCTTTGTCATATCATCCATGTCAGTTGCATCATCTCGCTTTCCCAACTCCTTGCATCATCATCTGTTGCTCTGGTTATTATTTAGTTTTACTTTTTGGTATCTTTTGCTTTGGTTTCTTTCTTCTTTTTTTTTTTATTGCCAATATGAATTATTTGTTACCTGACTTAGTTTTTCCATGCATGTTCTCTTTTGCTATGTATAGCAGTTAATAGTTCTCAAGTGTTGTCGTGTTGAAGCTAAAAAAAAAACACAAAAAAACCAAAACAGTACATCCAAACATTGTTTCCTTAATGTGTTTCATATGCAATAGATATTTAAATCACAACTTATGGAACTACCATATTCATGAATTAATCATTCATAATTTATTTTAGATGGTGTTCACATTTGACAACATAATGGCTCATTCTCAGTGAGCAATGGGCAACAAAAGCACAGAGAATATTAGAATTATGACAGCCGCTGTCTTCACTCTTAAAAAAAAGAAAAAATGTGCATGAAACGTGAACTCTCATTTTGTTATTGAAAAGTGATTCTGACATTTGGAGCTTCAGTCCAAAGCCTAAAGCATAGAACCTAGTGTCATGGCCATCAGTTCCTGGCTTAGTACAGTGCTGACCTCCACTTGCTGACCAATGAGTAACACCTGTCAAATCAATGCTGTTCTTAAGCGACCCTCCTGAAGAGACATTGCTTCTGTACTATAGTGATCCTGCAATGAAGGGTGGTGGTGATCAGGAGCTACAGGCGCAAGCTGACAGTACTGGATGAAATATAATGTCCAAAGCTCCAGAGGGGGTCTAGGCTTAGTAAGAAGATTGCATTCTTCCATCTTTGTCTTCCCCTCGGGTTCCAGCATCTGTGATATTGACCCACCACAGGCAGTGGAAGTAAGGAAATGTAGGAGAAGTACAGAAGCAGCGGCTTTGTTCTTCTTAAAGCGAAATTTCACGATTGCTATTGCTTTGCATCTGTATTCCACTGTAATTCCTCAAAGGCATTTCCATTCAAGGACTCCTCTTTAAATCTCGCTTCATAATTTTTTTCTCTGCCTTGATGTTGATCTATGATGAGCTTTATGATCTCTCTCTTACACATATTCTGCTGTGTTCCTTTTTCTATTGCCTCTGATAGCAATAGGAGAGACAGGCAATCTAATGACTTTAATGCTGCAGATTCTGTAAATGCCAGAGGAGACCTGAACAGGGAGAATAGATGAATTCATAAAGTTTAAAGGCGACTGCACCTCACTCTGCGACAATGGCTCCCTGTAGAATGTAGTATAGGAATAATATTGCACATCACGGTGAGCCTTGAATAATTGATAGTAATGTGGGGGGAAAACAGAGGGGTAAAAATGCAACAAAGGGGAGCAAAAATGCTACAAAAGGATTTTTTGGCACCCAAACATCATCATGTTACATCCCTGAGGGCCTTCATTCAGCTTCAAATCCAATTTCCCAGAAAGTCTTAAGCTTTATGGGCCAAATGATCCAGCTGAGGTATTACTGTACAGCAAGACAAGGAGAGGATGAAATGAAACATTATCACAAGGTTACAACACTGCTGGGCCCTCTAACAGGCGAGCAGCCATGATGTTGGGCATCAATCTAAAATACTGTGCAGTTTTTACGATAAAGTGAATTATGATTTTGATAATGGCCGGAGCGACTCTCGAGCTGTCTTTGCCTTGAAGGCCGGTTTCGACTAGTGTTGAACCACAGAAGGTCATGGGAGTTATGAATTTATCACAACAGCGCTATTATTTTCTATTCGCAGAGACCCTGGCCGAGGCAAGACTACGATAAAGATGCAGAAAAAAAAGCAGCGACACTGAAGACAAACAAGACGAGTTTTTCAATTAAGGTATCCCTAACTCTTATTCGCTGCATTTATTTTATCCGTACACCCCTTTTCTGTGTATTTTTCTATACTTTGTGTGTGGTGATTACAGAATGAATCTAGCAAAAGTCTTTTTTTTTTTAATAACTTCTATGAGTATACCAAACAAACAATGAAAAGCCTGATGTACCTTATTTAACTACAGTGTGTTGAACTTGGTAACATGTTTCTATGTTACCACAAACACAGGTGCTGTAGTCTATTTTTAGCCAGACCATCCTCTGGCTCTAAATACTCACCACACGAGCATTAACCCACAACTAAAAATATTCCAGAACAAATGCACTTTTGACTTTCGTTTAAATAGCATTTTATTGTCAGACAAAAACAAACAAATCCTCGGTGTTTAAAAGGAACCTGTTAAGCACTTTTTCTGCTCCCTATTTTGTTGTTATTCTCCCTCTCTCGCTCTCAGTACATTCTCTAAAATAAGCCATTTTAGCTCCCTTCCTTTTCCCTTTAAGCCAGCTTTTTTCTAACTGGTTGTCCAGCATAAACCAAACGATGGAGAGACAGGTGGGCAGAGCTTTTGTTAGCTCAGCCAGACCCGTGTGCCTGAGATGACCATATAGGGATAACTGTTGTGATTGACATTATGCATAATTTAACAGAAAAAAAACAGTGAGAAACTTTCAGACTGACTTTTTAAAGTGTGATTATGTGATTAAAATGTGATTGTTTGCTCATGAATGGACAGATGGATGGATGGATGGATGGATGGATGGATGGATGGATGGACGAACAGATGGATGGACGGACAGATGGATGGATGGATGGATGGATGGATGGATGGACGGATTGACGAACAGATGGATGGATGGATGGATGGATGGATGGATGGACGGATTGACGAACAGATGGATGGATGGATGGATGGACACTAATGCTCAATAGAACAAATCCCTGGAGCCCTAAATCTTTCTCTATAGAGTGTAGGTTGCCACAGGTGCATATTCATACTGACTTAAGACATCTGCAATCACATATGGGTGTAATCTTCAGGTGTCCACATACTCTCGTCCACAGAGATTTTAATTTTCTCTGTTTGCCACCCCAAAGTCTTCTGAGATCTGGAGAAACTCTGATCTCAGCAGGAGGTCAGAGTTGGCCCACAACTTATCTCTGAAAGTCCTCTACCTGCCAAGCTCTGCAAAACGAGAGAAATCCTCCGCTGTGACAAGTGTGCGCACACAGACACACACGAGCACAAGAATGGACATACACACATACGAACAAGTGCATGTGCATGTGCATGCACACACACACACACACAGAAAAAGAAAAGTTTCATGCATTAACTCGTGCTTTCACTTTAACCCACAGTAAATAGTAAATACATAAACACAGAATCTTGGCATATTTATAAAGCGAAAAATGAATTCCTCCATTTACTGAATAAAAGCAACACCTCTCTCTCACACACACACATTCCCGTTTACTCCGTAGGGGATGGCAGTGTATGGCAGTAGAGGACATTTGAAGAGCCGTTGCTGCTGTTGCTGAAGTGTTGTTCCTCCTTCCACTCTGATAATTAGGCTGATGGGAGTGTCACACACACTTAAGGCCCGGGTCTTCTTTGACAGGCAGGCAGGAGAGAGGGAAGGGCATGGGGTTGGAGGGGAGGGAGAAATATGTCTGGCTCCTTTCTGTTGCTCATATGTCATCTTTAATTGTGAGATTGGTCGAGCTGAAGCTTTTCTTTGTATTCATATTGTGTGTCTGCATATTTCTACACACATGAGAATTAGATCTCTCCAGGAGCTAGGTACACATTTAAGATTTAAGCTTTAGACTTTAAGGAAAACAGATTATTGTTTGAAGAGACAGCTTTTATTTTAGCTTTTATTTTATGTCTCACCATCTTTAGACTTTTTTGTTTGTTTTGTCTGCTTTACTTTTTCTTATAACTGTCCAAACACAGATGGCTGGATATCACACTGGGATCTTTCTAGCATGACAATAGTGAAGTCTGGTTCAAAAACAGAACTCTAAAGCAGTTAGTCATCGCTGCTTAATGCCAGGTTTTGGTCAGTCCCTCAGAATGAAAACCAAGAGCCTCCATTCTGTGCTGACATTCAACAATAACAAGGGAAGGGAAAAAAAGACAATTATGGTCTAATTTCTATGCTGACGGTTGCTTCAATTTACAGAAATTTAATGCAGGCACTGACATGGGTTGTTTTGAGTAATGGCTGTAGTTGCCATTGAGCCTAACTACACTTTTTTAACACAATCGACTGCCATTGACTGAAACCTTGTTCATAACCACTCTCATATGGAAAAATGGGATAAAAGACTATTCTGAAATTTTACAAAAGGATTCTGAATTTTGAGGTATAGTCAGGCACTTCACAATTTCACATCACAAACTGATCATAAAACAGCTGAATAATGGAAATAATACAGGGATGTATTTCCTTTTGAATATAAAGCTGTTGAATAAAAAGTTAAAAGAAACTTAGAGAAGTCCAGACGCTTTTCTTTCCAAGCTCCTTAGACTACCATGACCTGGATGAATGAGAACCTTCACAGACATGTTGAATAAAAAGGTTTCAGCCCAATTTTGATATCGAAATCATGGTCAGGTCAGGGTGTTAAATCTTTTATTGCAGAGAAGCTTTGTTGTCTTCTGTTGGTTGCTGCGTGAATTTCTGAGTTAGCTTGGATTATGTATGATGTGAAGCTACACATTAGTTTACATGATCACATTGTAGGGTCTGCCCTGTGTGCTGGGGAAGGTGGCTTTTAAAGGCTAGCTAGACTGTGTGTGCATTACATTTCTGAGGCCCCGTTTCCACATATACGTTTTCCCTTAAAAACGTATACTTTTTCCTTCGTTTACACACAAACGGAGATGTCGCCTCTGAAAACGATTCTTTCTAAAAACTCCGGCAAAAGTGGAGATTTTGGAAAACGCCGTTTTCGTGCGGCAGTGTGGACTGCAAAAATGGAGGCTTTCGGAAACGATGACGCATTTTAGTCACGTGATGCAGTCATGTGACCAATTCAACTAGATGGCGGACGGCATTGTACAGCAGTTGTTTTGTTTGCTCTCAATTTTGACAGCCCTATTAAAGAATAATATCAGTTTGTACATGCTCCAGATAGCTTTTCTTCAAAGAAGACGGAATGTAAAGTAAATAAGTAGATAAACGGCAGACGGAAATGACGCAGGTCGAATCGTCTTACGTTTCACGCATGCGCGGTACAGCAACGTAAGCGTTTTCGGAAACGATTGAAAACGATTGTGTGGACGCGGAGCGTTTTTAGACGAAAACGCCGGATAAATTTGAAAACGGCGTTTTCGTCTAAAAACGCTCCGAAAACGCTTACGTTGCTGTACCGCGCATGCGTGAAACGTAAGACGATTCGACCTGCGTCATTTCCGTCTGCCGTTTATCTACTTATTTACTTTACATTCCGTCTTCTTTGAAGAAAAGCTA
>VVHJ01045379.1:0-10208 GCA_015107715.1 Tylochromis polylepis
CAGTATGAGAAATTTGCGCAAGTGTGTATGTTTGAATTGGACTATCTGCTCAACAGTCTTTGTTGATGTGCACATTTTGCAAACTGTCTGTGAGAAGCTCAGGACATTTCTGCTTAAACTCCACCTAGCAGCTGTTCAATTTTGTTTAGTTCAAGAGCCCGCGCCACCTTGGAGATGTAGGCTGATGTAGTCTGCTTTCCTTCACACATAACTGTTTCTTTACAGAAAACATGGCCTCCACCCCCTGGAAACATGGGGCTACAGAGCCTATACATGTAGAAGCATTATAAAAACTACATTGAAAATGAGTCTAAGTTTGACATTGAAAAGACGTCCACAACAACCACATTTGGACTAGAATTAGCTCATATTCGAAGGTCCTGGGGACGTCAATACTGGACATTCGGGAGACGTCGGAAAAAAGACGTCATCTGGCGTTACAGTCTGCACCTTCAGGGGACCAAAATTGGATGTACAAAAATGACCAAGAAAAGACGTCGTTTCAACGTATCTATGTTTAGTGGGATCAGTAATCATCCTCTCTGTGCATTTGTGGTATAATCAGCTGACTTTAGAGTATGTGGTGGGAAGTGATAAATTGTACAGCAGTCTACAACTTTTACAGAGATTAGATTTTTTTTTATTGCACAAAAGGACAAGCATGCGATGACAGAGTGGAAACTGTGCCCAGGCCACAAACAACTACCCACTGCTGTGAACACTTTTTGCAAACATCTGCAAAGAAGGTGTGCTAACACAATGCCAGTAGCAAATCTTCAAAAACATCATCAAAAACAATAATGAGGAGTCAAGCTTTTAATGTGGCCTCCATTTCTCCTTTCTGCCGGCCTTTGGCCAGTCACCAGATTTTTCTGTGAGGTGCTATTTGGTCTGTTTTCCAACGCTGTCAGCTCTTTGTTAAAAGTTAAGCACTTGTGTTCATCCTCATTAGGACAGAGATTATGTTAGTGTGTGGGACTGCAGCATGAGGTTTATATAGTTAACTGCTATCTATGTGATGCAAAAATATTGTAACGACTAGCTAAAAAAATATTTTCGCCATAATTTAGTAATTTTGTACAGTAATTGATGATCTTATAGTAAGTAATTGATAATAATGTATATTACATTACTCTTTTGATTAATGACCCCCACACAGCTGTTTATGCAAAAAAACAAAACAAACAAACCCAAAAAACAAACAAACAAACAAAAAATCAAGTGTAGATGAGAAAATGAAGAAGAGAAAGTTTACCTCATTCTGTCTCCTTTGATTGATGAGATCTGGTCTATTCTGAAAAATTTGAAGTTCTTTTTCTGCATAAACAAAAATGCACTATCACACTGGAACATTCAACAGCAACAGTGCCATTAAGAATGAGCTAATTTAATGGTTGTATATAGTTTTGTTGGAGGAGAGTGTGTGTGTGTGTGTGAAGGTGAGTCTACACAATGTGCAATTAGAAAAATTTAATTCTAATGATTAAAATATACAGTACCTGTTTTCCAACAGAACTGATAAATAAAAATAAAGGAAAAAAATGAAATGAGAATAGAAAATCCTGGTGTAAACATCATCAGCCAGGGCACAAGACTGGAACCACAGGTTCCATTGTAGACAGCATGAGGAATGGAGTCAGGGCAAGGACTGGAATCAGGGCAAGGACTGATGTGAGGTGAATCTGCATGAAATATGTAGTGTATTAGATCTACATTTTTACTACAATCCAGTTATGTATAGTGTGTTTAGTTTACACATTATAAAAACACTGTGTTGCTATCCAGTTAAGTACTGACTTCAGTTATTGTACGTCTTAAGTGACAAGCACACTGCTCTGTTTACTTTATGTAAGATGACTTTTCCTTATGTAAGATAACATCATTAATGTAATTAGTTTGTCAAATGGATAAAATACGTGCAGTATTTTTTGTTTCACAGTTTAAAGGTGAAAGGGGAGCGAGTGAAAGCAATCACAAGGAAGCCCCACGCTAAAGTATATCCTGCTTTATCATCTTTTCTACTCTAAATGGACTATTATTTACAAAAGTAATACCATAATGCATATACAAACACTTCAAACCAGCATTTAAAATTATAAACCCAAACACAGAAACATTTTTTACAGCGAGACTTTCTTTTGCAAAAAATAGTTTTCACACCCTTGCATTATCATTCAAAAAAAATGCAGGTTTAATAATATTAATATTATTTGCAGCTTACTATGTTCCTTTACTTATTTTACTGGTTATTAAACGTGAGTATTTTTTAACCAAGAAGGTGATTCCAAAAAATTAGCCAAAAAATTGGCACGGTGTTCAGTGTGTGCTTAAAAGTTTGAGGAAACTGGACAAGTGGAGGACGAAAGAAGTGGCAGACCTAAAACACTATCTACAGCAAATGAACAGCGTTTGAAAGTGATTTCCTTAAGAAAATGGGAAAATAATCCACCAAGGACCTGAGAAATGCAGCTGGCCCTTCAGTTGATCCATGTATGGTTCACCTAGGCCAGGGGTCAGCAACTTTCAACATCAAAAGAGCAATTTTAGCTATTTCTACCAAAGAACTGACCAAATTACACAAGAATTGCACTGAAAATTAGTGACAAAATAAAAATAAGGAAATGAGGGATGGGTAAAGACTTTTGCTTATGTCAGAATTAAATACAATAGATCTAATGCACAGACGCAATGTCTTTGTGAAACAGACTTCAGATTAAGCCTCGGGTGTAATCCCAAGACCAGTAAGTGTTGTACATTAATCGAATTCGAATACATCATTTGAGTTCCTTCCGACGTTTATGATCAATAAGTAATAAAGAATCTCATTTTCACATATACTAATGTACTTTGAGTCAGATTTATGCTCGTGATGGTCATTTGCCACTTAATGATTAAACGCAATTATAATCTTTATTAATCAGTCATGATATATATATATATATATATCTATATATATATATATATATAACAAAAAACAAACCAACAAAAAAGACCAGTCACACATGTGTACTTACTGATTAGGATTCTTGTTGTGACACTGGCATATCTGTGGTCATATCTGACCTGAACGCTTGTGTCATCCACCCACTGTTCCTTTTCAGTTCCACAGTAATAGAGGCCCTCATCAGAATCAGAAATATTCATGATCAGGAGATCATAGGATCCAGAGGACTGATTCTTTATAAAGTGGAAGCGTAATAGAGAATTCACTGAAATTGCTCGGTCGCTGATTTTTTTCCATGCATCTTCTTTTAGTTTCAGAACAAGACGAGGCTGATTTTCATGGGTACAATTTCTGTACCATACAATATATTCCTCAGTTGATACTTTACAGTCACAATTCAGAGTGACGTTCTCTCCTGATATCACTGTCAAATCCACAACAGATCCAGAAATCCAATGACCTCCTGAAATACAAACGCAATAACAAATATGGGCAGTGTTTAAAATCATACCAAATGCTTCTAAGTGTTGAGTACAAAAGTTGATGTAGATTTCCAAATAGAGTCAACACATTCATTTAATGTTTAATAATATTAATGTCTAATAAAATTAGTTGTCCAAAATATTACCTAAAAGAAGGACAAGAATGACATGAAGGCTGTCCATGTTTGATGATTACCTGCAGTAAAAAGACAGTAAGACTGGTGTGACTCTCGAATGTCATCGCCTACGCATAACATTTCCACCAAAGGAAATGTAAGTTGCGATTGGGTTGTGGAGTGGAACCTTTTATTCTGTGGTTGTTCTGTGTTGGTGTGATGTCATGTGATGCTCTGGATGTAAAAATTAAAGTTCTTTTAACATGACAGACTACATTTCAACATGCTTTTCAGTCTTAGCCATTACAGACATGAAGAAGAACACTCAGGGAGTGCATCTTCCCCTGAAGGACAAGGGCTACACAAAATTTTTGATGAGCTATGATGTTTTTATTACAACATGCTGACATCAGTATTATATTATAATATAAACAGAACTGATTACATACTTACTCCTTCATGGGGATGGACAATTTAATGTGTATGATGCTATATTAGACAACGATTTAATATATGTTAATGATCAATTAGTAGCTTTCACAAAGAATGTGACAAGAGGGAGTACCAGTCATGTGATCAATGAAAATATGGGAACATCTTCTAACTTCCTGTTATAGAATATAGATTAACAATAAGGCCATATTCATCCGTCCTTCCTTCCTTTACTGCTTATCTGCATCCAGGTTATAGGAGCAATGATCTCACTGGGACACTGTGGTCTAACATCCCATGCCTGTATGTAAGTTTTCCACACATTGCTTCTGCATTTTGGCTTAATTTTTTATTAAAATAACAACACAATGTAATATGTCATGTATTGTAGTTCATCTATGTGACCATGTAATTTATTTAGAGAACACACTACAGAAACATTTGGTTTTGTCAGCTGTGGCTTACTTTTTGTGTGCCACACAGGGAGAGGGTTGGGGGAGGTTTACCAAGAGCTAGTGTTATACTCACACAAATCTCCACATTACAAAGCATTTTCAGTGTACTAGTGCATCTGCTTCATACTTCAATAAAAACGAACAAAAGTTGTTATATGCATCTAACAAAAGTTGTTATACGCATATGAAAACAGATGTAAACTTTATCAGACTCAAAACTACTTCTATTACTACTAAAATGTTTAAATTCTTTTTTCTTTTTTTTTTGTTTAATGACCTGTAGATTTACTGCTTTGGCTCAGTCTTACAGCAATTATCAAAAACACTATTTTCCAAAAACAGCATATAAAGCTATCAGCTGGTAAATTTAGTGGAACATTCAACAACTGAAGAGCCACGGTTTTGTCATCAGTTGGTCAAACTCACTTAGCATAGAGTTAAAATGAGAGTTAAAAAAAATACTAAATATGCCTATAGTGATGGTGATTTCTGTACTTGAAACAACAGAGTGCATCCCTCTGATCAGAAATCTGTTCTGTATGTTTGGTTTTAGAATTAAAAAATAAAGATTGAACAATGTACAGGGGTTCACAAAAACATGCTGCATTCTGTCGTCCGAGTAGACATTTGTTTCTGTGGTTTTCCTGTGAGCCTGCTGCTCACTACATGGTCTGCAGTACATAATGGTGGTGGTTTGTGAACACGTTCAACTTGTGAGAGTTTCCAAAAGTGTGGGGCATGGGTTAAAGCTGAAGTGGAAATTTAAAGTGTAGTTTAAAAAAAAAAAACCTACAAGAAAAAAACCTACAAGAAAAAAAGAGTCTTGTTTTATATTAAGAATCAACACTGTGTGGATTTCTGCCAACCAAATGGTAAATGGTGCCTTATTTGAAAAACACATTCTTTGCACTGTTTCTTGTAGCTGTTAGTAAACAGAATTAAAAGTTTAATCTTTACCTCACTCCTACAGACTCCAGACACACATTTTGATCTGAAAAATATTTTTTTTGCCTTCATGGTGTAGCAAAGACACATATCAGTCAATTCAGGAACATTACACAGTGTAGAAATATATGAGGTTTCATTTCAGATCTTTTAATAATCTTTAATATGAATTTTGGTTTTAATATGAATTATATCCTGGTGCTGAACTGCATGGTTATCCTCCACCATCATGGTGATAATCAGCCCCCTTTGGTTTGAGATTCACTTACTTCACCCCTGCCAGCCTACCTGCCTTTTCTGCTCATCCATGTCTGGAAACCTTGTTCAGGATTTTTTCTGTCGGGAATACCACATTTGACTTCACCTGCACACCTTCTTCTCTCTGGCACCGCCACCTTTGCCAAAACCTCTGCTAGCCCATCCTTAATCTACCTGTTCACTCTCCACTTGGCTATAATTTGGAACAGTATTGTCAACTGCCAACTCCCTCCACGCATGGCCGGCCTGCTAAAACGCTAAGGCAGAATCCATCTTAACTAATTTCCACCACAATAACTTCTCTTTGCTGGACAACAGGCTAACTTTTTCCTCTGTGACAGAGCTCCTGAGTCCACCCTGAAGTTGAGCTCTGTTGTGTTCCCCATAACCCTGCCCCTTTACACCTGCGCATTCAACAATAAAGTTGGTTTAACTGCTAGCACTGCTCCGAGCATGCTCCTTGACGCCTGCCTGAACTAAACTATGACAGTCAGACAGATGGCCTCACATTTGACTCTAAAAGCTCACAAGAATAGAATACTCAGTGACTGCAAGGTGCCCAAATCCTGTAGCTGCAAAACTATGTCTAAAACATCACATCTCTACCACTGTGTTTGACAGTTGGGAAGAAGTATTGTTTTTGAAGAGTAAAAGCTGTAACACCTTTATTTTTTATTTTCTTCTTTTATTGCAATTTTTTTGTTGCAGAGTCTGACCTTTTGGTAAATTTCCTGTGATGTCCACTCCTGGAAGGCTTTAAAAAACTAATGTCAGCAGATAAGAAGGATATTAATATTTTTTAAAAAAGCAGAGTCTATATACAACAGTTTTTGCAAAAATGAAAAGAGAAATTAGAGGAGAAACAATCACAAAGTAATACTACACTAAACATACTGTAACGTTGGGTTGTGTTCAGTGGTTGAGAGGAGGCGGTAGAGACCTTAGCAGGATAGTAGGAAGAATACACGATCACACTGGTACTGGGAATTCCACAGCGTATCCTTTAATGCACCTTCTCTTCATCAACCATACAAGGCCCGGTTGAACGGCTGCTGCTTATCAAACATGACACACAGTGTTCATACAACCCGTAACGTTGCAAAGGTTTCAGGAGCGGTAAAAACATATAAGGTCCGTCTCACCATGTACTAGCGTGCAAGCACGTTGCTCCCATAAATCACAGAGAGGGCAGTGGCCCACACTAATGACATCATAAACCCTCGACTTGTGGTACCTTAAAAGAAACACCACACCGTTGTGACTGTTACAATACCATGCTTTACTGTCCATTGCATGAGGATCTGTTTGCCACTGTGGAATTGCTGTATGCCTTAATGATCACATAAACCACATTACATGCAGTTAACTTCATTGTTAAACTTCACTTCAGCCTCCTTTGTCTAAAATTTATAAAATAAAAATAATGCAAAATATGAAACACAAATGATTTCTGTTCTATGTAGGTAGTTCTGGATTATTTTTCAAATTTCAGTGCTTAGAAATTTCACAGTACAGTGTAAAAGACCTTGTTCTGGTTGACACTGCGCATTTTGTTATTTTGTTAAGGACAAGGAAGGAGTGTAGAATTTTTTACAATCACGTTTATTATTTATACTACTAATTAGAGAGGCTTAAAAAAACACTAGAAGGAGCATCGCACCACAAATACAATGACAATTTAATATGTTAACTGCATGAATAGATAACATAATATTTCTGCTTCAGTAAACTACGTCTGTAAATGTCTGTATGCTTTGGTATACTGCTACTACTACAACTGATTTGAAAAAAAAAATACTCAAAATTCTGTTTGTTGTTTATGATACGTGTCTTTTGTCATCTTTTAGATGATTAATCAAAAAATATATAATTAAACATTTTACCCAAGGAAAAACAAACATGTAATGTAAAAAGCTAAAGCTACTGATTTTGTTATTAAAAATGGCTAAGAAAATACACAAATGAGCAGTCTTAGAATAAAAAAACAGGAAGTCAAATGATAAAAATTGTTTACATGTATACACCAATTATCCAAACCATGATCATTCACAGATAAGATGAAAAAATGTTAATTATCTTGGGTCAACAGCACTGTGTGTTGGGTTTCCTTGCAAGTTTTGTGTTTAATATTATTATAGACTTTCGCACCAGACATCACCCTCATTGATTAAAGGCTCTCAAGAATAGCTTTGCAACATTTACAACCACTAGGAGTTACTTGTGGATTGTAGATCACGTTATGTGCACACAATCAAGTCACTACAGTTTTCAATGAGGTCATTTATACATAAGGGCAAAAGCAAATGGCCTACTGTCAATCCTTGCAGATTATTAGAGTTGTTGGTTTCACCAACATAATTCATTATGCATAACTGAATGAAACAATGTTAAATCTAGACCCCAGAGGTGTTGATAGTGGAATAGGTACAGAAGTCAGAACTATGTGTTATCTTCTTCTTTGATTTCTGTGTTGCTTGACGGGTTTCCACTGTAGCATAAAACACATCTTCATCCTGTGAATGGACATTTTTTATTTACAGTCATGACGATAGTCAAATGCTCTAATGCTTGACAGTGATAATTTTCTGTAAAAAATGTGAAAAAACTTTCATAAAGTCATTGGTCATCAGTCATTGCTCATCAGTTACTTCGACTGGTTGAGGGACACAGGATACTTACTAAATTGGAATATATCTATTGACAAAAACACATCACTGAAATGGCACTGAAACTGTTGATATTTTGATGAGCTTGGTAAAAGGCAAATTTCCTTTTTGTTTCTACCAGACTTCTCTGCCTCCTTTTTCACCAATAATTGTGCTACTCTGATTGACAGATTATGGAACAGAGTGGGCATCTCTGGCTCTGTTTTCATTTGGTTCTCATCATATTCAGCTGACATAGAATATTAATATAAATTCCCATTTGTCCTCTCCTGTGCCCCTTGTATGAGGGGTCACGCAAGGCTAAATCCCTGGACCAGTTTTATTCTCACTTTATATGTTACCTGTAGGATATGTAGTCGTTAGCTTCAAAGGCATCTCCTATCATTGCTATGCTGATGATACACAGCTGTACTTTTTTGTTAAGCTTAATAACCCGGATAGGTTCTCGAATCTCAGTGAAAATGTCAATGCGATTTTTTTTATAGGTTAGCTTTTACTTAATCTTTTACCCATTATTTTTGTTTATAGTTCACATCTAATATGTGTGTAGAATTATTTATGTAGGAATGAATGTAAGACCATGTATCTGAATGTATGTTTGTATGGTGAGACATGTTCACTTATATTTAATATGTTATTTTATCCAAACTGTGAAGCACTTTGTAACTGTGTGTTTGTTTTAAAGTGCTAAAAGTACAAATGCAGTTATTATTATTATTATCATAATTATTATTATTCTGGCACGGGGGGGCTTGAGCATCTGCCCCTTTCTTGATGGGGGCTCCAAGTGCCCTTTTCTTGGGGCAATTTTTTTTTTTCATGTGTGTGCGTGTGGAGTCCTGCCTGTGCCCCCCAACAAAAACATTTAATTATTAATCACAGTTTTGCTAAATAAAAGGATCTGGCTTGCATCGGTCACATGACTACTTAACCAATGCTTGCCCTTGTTGACAGAGCGCGCTGGTTACGAGCTGGGAACGAGCTCACAAAGAGCATGTGCATTTTTTGCCTGAGTGGTGTGGAGCTGTAGGAGAACTACACAAATTAATTGGGAGATGCAAACAGATGCAACAAAACCAGTAAGTAGGGTGTACAGTGTACACTACAGTCTATAGCACACAGGAGTGTTAGGCTATTATGTACACATTAGTAAGTTGTCTTGTGGCAATTAAGTAATTTATGTGTATAGATTTTTTTAGATTGTTACTCATGATATAACATTGTCCAGACATGCCATGTAAGGACATGAGGAGGAAACAGTGACAAACGGAGCTGTGTGAGGCTGCTAAAGGCAGTGGATCCCTCACCAGCTGGATTAAAAAGAGCACAGGTAACAATAACACATGTACCTGTTGTTGCATTGCAGAGGTATTCAAATATAAAAACAATAATAAACACAATTGCAGTGTTTTGGTTCTATAACATTTTTCTGTCATTACTTTATTATGGATTAGGTGTAGGAGTTGTTAAGTGTGGAAAATTAAATAATAGATTAAAACAATAGCAAATTGTGCCTTTTTCTCAGATGGACATCAAGTGGAGAGTGATAGATGAGATGAGGAGATGGAAGGAGAAAAAGAGGCAAAGATTGAGTCACAGGCAGAGCCTAGTTTATTTCCCACAGTTTTTTTAATCTCTTGCCCTATGGTTCCAAGCACTGTCACCAATCTTTGCATTTTATTATTATCCCATAACACTTGTTTAATTAGCTACCATCTTTCATTTGAACTTTTTAATGTCTACAGGCTCAGATCAACACAGCCCTGCCCTCCAGCAGTATCAGCAGCAGGAGCAGCAGCAACCCCTCAACAGCAACATTGTACCCCATCAGGTGAAACATAGGCTACGTTTGCTTTGCATTGTCTCCACCTGATGACAGTGATATAGTATGATGCGATTCCATATTAGAT
>VVHJ01045383.1:0-14442 GCA_015107715.1 Tylochromis polylepis
GACTGGAAAACTGAGCCTGCTGGGCCTGAACACCTCCCTCTGCAACTGGATCCTGGACTTTCTGACGGAGAGACCTCAGACAGTCCAGATTGGTAACAGCATCTCCAACACCACCACACTGAGCACTGGAGCCCCTCAGGGCTGTGTGCTCAGCCCACTGCTGTTCACTCTGCTGACTCATGACTGTGCAGCAATGCACAGTTCGAACCACATCATCAAGCTCGCCAATGACACAACTGTGGTGGGTCTCATCAGCAAGAATGACAAGTCAGCATACAGAGAGGAGGTGCAACAGCTAACGGACTGGTGTAGAGTCAACAACTTGTCTCTGAACGTGGACAAAACAAAAGAGATGATTGTTGACTTCAGGAGAGCACGGAGAGATCACTGTCCACTTAACATCAATGGATCCTCTGTGGAGGTCGTCAAGAGCACCAAATTCCTTGGTGTCCACCTGGTGGAGAACCTCTCCTGGTCCCTCAACACCAGCTCCATAACTAAGAAGGCCCAACAGTGTCTCTACTTCCTGCGGAAGCTGAGAAAAGCCCATCTCCCACCATCCATTCTCACCACGTTCTACAGAGGGACTATCGAGAGCGTCCTGAGCAGCTGCATCACTGTCTGGTATGGTAACTGCACCGTATCGGATCGCAATACCCTACAACAGATAGTGAGAACAACTGAGAAGATCATTGGAGCCTCTCTCCCCTCCGTCACGGGCACTTATCGCACCCGCAAAGCCACCAGCATTGTGGAGGACCCCACACACCCCTCACACACACTCTTCACCCTGCTGCCTTCTGGCAAGAGGTACTGGAGCATTCGGGCCCTCACTGCCAGACTGAGAAACAGTTTCTTCCCCCAGGCCATCAGACTCCTGAACACTCAGTGACTGGACTGACACACGCATTATAGAATATCTCAAATCTGTAAAAAAGTATTTGATTTTTTTGCATATCTCTCACATTTAAATATTTCAGATTATCAAACAAATTTGAAAATTAGACAAAAATAACCATAGTAAATCCAAAATGCAGCTTTTAAAGGATGATTTCATGTATTAAGGATTTCTTCAGTTATCCAAACCTACATGGCCCTGTGTGAAAAAGTAATTGCCCCCTAAATCTAATAACTGCTTGTGCCACACTCAGCAGCAAGAACTGCAATCAAACCTTTTTGGTAGCTGGTAACGAGTCTTTCACGTCACCATGGGGGAATTTTGTCCCACTCTTCTTTGCAGAATTGTTTTAATTCAGCCACATTGGAGGATTTTCGAGCATGAATGACCTGTTTGAGGTCATGCCAAAGCATCTCAATCTGATTTAAGTCTGGACTTTGACTAGGCCACTCTAAAACCTTCATTTTTATTTTTTTTGAGCCATTCAGAGGTGGATTTGCTGGCGTATATTTGATCATTGCCTTTCTGAACAACCCAAACGCTTGAGCTTCAGGGCCAAACTGTCATGTTATGCTGTTTAGTAATAAACAAAGCAAGCCTGGGAATCCAAGGTTTTCAGAAATCATTAAACATATAAATATGGGACTAGGAAAGCCCCAGCTTAGAGGGATGACTTGACAAAGGACACACGGAGACTGAGACAAAATATACAGAAGGTAATGAAGGAAGTGAAAACAGGTGGGAACACAGCTGCAGAAAACTAACTAACCAAATGAGACTGGGAGGTAAAAAACAGAGTAAAGACACAGAGAACACAAAGAACAACAACAACAACAAAAAGTCGAGAGACACAGCTGAACAAGAAAACAAGAAAAACAAAAAACTAACACAAACACAAGACTGAAAGAACAGAGTGGGAACACTAAAGGGAAGTAATAAACCTGAAGTCATCTATAACTAACACAAGGAAATACAAAATAACATCATTAACAAAGAAATATAAAATGACACAGAACATGAACATAAATTACTTCTCAAAACTCAAAAGGAATAATGAACTAACAGAAAACACTAAACCAAGGGCATGAGACCCAGGGTCTGTGACACAAAATGATGGCTGGACTTTCGCCTTCAGGTAGAGTTTCTGGTTCAGAGCAGAATTCATGGTTCCATTAATCACAACAAATCGTCCATGTCCTGAAGCAGCAAAGCAGCCCCAGACCACCACACTACCACCACCATGTCTGACTGTTGGTATGGTATGGTCTTATCTGTATGTAAAAAAATATACAGAAAAAAAATCAGGAAGGGGGCAGAAACTTTTTCACAGCACTGTAAATGTGTGTTATTTATCAGTAGTTTCAGCAAATAGAGAGATTCATTGTAGAGCAGGGACTAATTTAGTCATAAGCTGAGCATCACCAATCTGGACTAAGAGACTTGAATTTAATTATCACTACAAGAAATATTATTTAAAGAAAAACAAAAAACCAATGATGAGCTAAAAGTTCACATTGTAAAGGTACTTTAGGCTGATCCCTTATTTCCCAGTGGAGTCGCCTTAGTGAGTGGATCTGTATTTTGGCACAGTTTTGAGTTTGGATGTCTTCCTTAACACAACTCTCACATTTATCCAGGGTTGGGACCGACCCTAGTCGTACGCTGGCTTATGACCACGTGAGGTTGGGGTTGTGTCTTCTTCTGCTCTTGAACCAGGGATCTATTGCATGTAGAGTGAACATGTTAACTATTTTGGAGCTCAAGCTTCACAGGTAAATACAAATTTCAGAAATAGCTTTTCCTGCCTCATTGATCATCTCATGGTGACCCTTTGTAGGAGCATTGTCCTCAAGTTGTGAACCATTGGGTGAAATGACCAAACTGCATACAGTTAAAATCAGCTCCATCTCCTACAGCAATTAAATGCTGTGTTTATACCTGTGAAGGGGTTAAGTGGCTCTTTCAACACTGCAATCCAAAGTGTAAATACAGAGTTCAAAAATAATTTCAAAGTAATGTCAAGGCCCTGTGGACTCAGGTGCAGATTCAATACCGGAGGCTAGTAGTGAGTTCAAATGGAGAGCTTTTATTTACAATGTCAAGAAATAACAGACAAACGTGGCTATGACTGTGAACTAGGTTTGACATGAACATAAACTAACGACTAGAACCAGAAGGGTAAGGCAACAACATGAATAATGCAAAGTCACTGTGGCAGCTGGGTGCGGGAACTTGATGGGGGGAAACTATGGCTGACC
Source organism: Tylochromis polylepis (assembly GCA_015107715.1). NCBI lineage: Eukaryota > Metazoa > Chordata > Actinopteri > Cichliformes > Cichlidae > Tylochromis > Tylochromis polylepis. The sequence goes on from VVHJ01045383.1 coordinate 3,157, forward strand.
ATGGGTACTAAAACAGAGGGAGAGAACTGTCAGAGTAGTCCAGAGGAATAGTGAATTAGTACAAGAGTCAAACTGAGATGCCTTACTTGCTTGCAAGTGGAGATAAACAGGAGGGGTAGGCGTGAGGCAGCGGTCCAGGTGAGTACAACACTGGAGCGCAGGGAGGCAGGCAGGTGAGAGTGGCAATATGAATGAGAGACTTTTACCGGCAGCAGCAGACCAGAATCCAGAAGAGCAAGTATGGTGAGGTTTGAGAGGTGAGTTCTCTCCAGGTACCAACTTGGAGACAAGAGAACAAGGTAAGCGCACACACTAGTTGTAATGAGATAGACACGTGAGGCCACGAACTAACATGGGTTAGCAGATAATCTGGCGAAGACTAGCTGTGAGCGTTGGTCATAAATACTGCCGATGTAATTGCCACCAGGTGGGAATCCAGGGACGAGCAAAGAGGCTCCACCCAGAGGAGGAGAGCCGATGCTGTGGAAAAATACCATGACTCACCCAGACCATGACAAGTAAGCCTTAAATAACATTTTGTGTTTATTTGTAGAGTGCAAAAGACACTGGGTCACAAAAAAGAAGACAAAACAGACTGTAAAAGGTAATAAAGAGAACACAGGGTTTTCTTTTTTTTGTCTACAGTTGTAGTCTTTGAACTTGTGGACACCAATTTAAAAGATTAAATCTATTCTGGAGACAGCAGCTTTTCATGCTGTATTATACTGAAGTGTTGCATAATCTAAACAAAAGAGAATGTTTTCGTGCAGCAGAGTCACATCCTGCAGTGACCTCGCAGGCTGAAAAATGAAACCAAACCAGAAGTGCATTAAAAAAAAGAAAAGAAAAAAATGCTGTCCCTTGAATGGCCACTTGAGGCTGGCTCCAAAAGTGAATCAATTTCCATAGACTGCCATGTTAAAATACCCGACTGAAGATGAGAATCAGCCATGTTTATTCCCTGGTACAAGTAGGCACAACTGTATGGGGGTTATTTTTGCTTATGACTCACCTATTTAAACCAAATCTTAAAGTTAAGGGTGTGGCCAATCTGACTAACAGGTGTCTCTTGACACCAACTGTCTGGCAGACCTCACCTCAGGTAATTCAGTTCACTAAACTAGACTTCTTATGATTGTGAGAAACCCTATGGAGAAATACAGTTACACTATATGAACAAATGTACTGGATCACACATCTTAATCTTTTAATTCAAGTGTTTTCAGTCCCATTGCAACAAGTGTATAAAATCAAGCACCTGGACACGCAGTCTGCCTTTACAAACGTTTGTCAAGCTCCAAACCTCTTGTAGCATCAATATCAGCACAAATCTGTGCGCTGGGAGCTTTATGGCTATACTTATGTCCATATCTATCGCTCTATGTCCTGGCTGTGACTCAAGAGGTAGAGCAGGTATTCTACTAATTGGAAGGTTGATGGTTTGATCCCTGGCTGCTCCAGCCTGAATACCAAAGTATCCTTGGGCAAGTTGCTCCCAATGCGTTTGTCGAAGGGTGAGCTAGATAGAAAACACTTGGATGTAAAAAAAAGAAAAAAGAAAAAAAAATGCTTGTGGGTAAATGAATGCGTGGATGAGACATGTTGGATGAAGAGTGCTCAAGCAAAGAGAGAAAGCGCTACATAGAACCAGTCCATTTATCACATAGTGTAGCTGGTAAATAATATGACTTGCTCTTCAGGTACTTGTAGATAGTCCAAGAAAGCTTAGGACCACTTTTAGTGAGTGAAATCTTATCCTTTTATTTGCATGCTACACTAATTAGCTCTGTCTTTGCATATAGGGTTGCAGTTTGCTAACCAAGCTTGCAAGTGTTACCTGATAATTTAATGCTACAACTTATAATCAGAAATACGATCACTTGTGCTGCCCTAAAAAAAGCCCCAAACCACAAAAGACAACGTGAGAACAGCTAAAATGCTAATTTTGAGGCCTCTCGGTTTTTCTGACCAATGTGTGACCTCATGCATCTTCCATACACACATAGGGGAAGAAAACTAATCACACTGAATATGTTGAATTTTTCATTGTGCAGCACATTTTGTGAAATGAGATTATGCACTTCAGCTGAAGCTGAAGTTGCAAATGCAGCAGTGGAAATATGCTAGCTGGTTGGCTGGCAGCAGAGGGGGAATGCCCGTGCCTTTCCACTTTGTATCTGTCACACAGCTATAAAACATATTCACCACACACAAAGTCTCTCCCTCTAAGGTTTGTAATAAATCAAACATCTTGTCGCTCTAGTAATCTTTAAGAGGAATTGCCTCTTTAATGCCGCCTGCTCTCTGGTGAGATAACTGTTACTGTGATCTACAGCTGGAACATACAGTTATAAGCACATGTGTGAATCTTTTAATCTTATCACATGGATGCAAGTGCCTGTAACCTGACAGCCAATAGGGCTCTCCGATATGTGTATCATTTTCAATTCAGTATGGTATCAGTCTCAAAGCTTGTAGCCCTGTACAAAATGATCCAGCCTTCCAAAAGACATTCAGTAAATCACCCACCCAGCTGTCTGTTGCAGCAGTTTCCAGCAGAGTGGAACGCACAAAATGTGCAGCTACACTCGCTCCGGTTATTATGTCTCTCATTTTACCATCTTCATTAAAAGTCATTACTCCTGCTTTGGCAGTGAGTAAAAAATCTTTAAATGAGTTGAGGCTCAAAAGTAATTGTTTTTCACTCATTTTTTGCTCAGTGATTTAAAATAGAGTTACACATTGCGAACTCCTCGCCAGAGTTTATCTCAGAGTTGCAGAAGTTTCCACTATAATGACCCCACTTCCTTTCTTTTATTATCAGCTCTGCAGCTTGACTGGCCATGTTGGGTTGTTGCATATCTGAGTGAGTGGGAGCCAGAAATATCCCGAAGGCCCCCGCAGGGCACTGCTGCACAGTATGTTTTTTTGGAGGATATACCTGAATGTGTCCTCGGGTGAATCACGTCCACACAGCTGACGGATGTGGCTTAATCCTGGGACTTTCAGTGAAAGTAGAAATGCAGAAGCAGAGTACTTAGTGCCATGTGAAAGCCTTGCTCATATATTACTTGATGGGAATTACTTGTGGATTATCTCATATATACAACTTTAATGTTGCAGCTGCTAAAGGTTGAGCAAATTTGATTAAATTTATCGCACATAAATTTTCCCCCTGGGACAAAATAGTCCACTTACAGATGAGTGAAAGTTTTTCCTCTCTTCTTTGAACTTTCCCACTGTCAGAGAACTGCAGCTGGTTTCCGGCAAACTGTTCTTACTGGAGGAAATTGGTTTGCCACAATGTTAACCAGCCACAGGCAACTATAGGGATCAGAAGAACAGAAGGAGCAGAAGACCTCCGACTGCATACAGCTTAAAGGAGGGGCGTCATCAGTCGGCAGACACTTTCATTTCGATGAAATGAAAACTTCAGAAGTGTCTTAATTTGTTTTCCCTCCGAGCCCTTCATCGATATTTAAAGTTTTGGTTGCCGCTGTCATTTTCTTTGTTGTTGCGGAAAGCAATACCCTGTGACAGATGCTCACAATGAACATCCACTATATGACTCTTTGCAGCAGGGAAGTGGAATCATAATGATGAATATTACCTTTGGAGGGCTTGCAGTAGAGCGTAACACTTTTATTTTTTATTCAGGACCTGAATTAAAAATGTATGTTTACTGACAGCACAGGCATGCTGATTAATGCTTCCTCCACCTTCCAGATCCCTGTGTTATATTCTGTGCTATATTCCTCCTGTATCTGTGTGACATTATGGCTTTGCTCGACTTGTTTTGACACGTCTGATGACACCTATAGCACTGTGGTGACAAGTATATGTGAATACTAAAACTAAACTCAAATGAGATTTATAAAAATCTCACATTAAAGCCATGGGCATAGAGCTGCTCCTCTAAAAGCTTCCACTCTTCTGTGAAGGCTTTGCAGAACATTTGGAAACCTTGGCTGCAGGAATTTGCTTTGTTAGCCAGCATTAGTGATGCTGAACACTGATGTCCCGAGATAAGGTCCGGCTTACTATCAGAGTTAAGACTTAAAGAAAAAAGTTTTCTCTTCTGGAGTTAGTGAACCAGGGTGTCACCTCATTACCACCAAGCTGCAGCAGAGCCATCGTGCCGACATGATAAGAGACTACAGCAAACAATGAAAACCAGGCAAGGTGGTAGCTTATATTGTTTAACTGCAAGCTTCTGGTATATATTTCTGATAGGTCTTGGTTTTTTCCTTTTAAGTAACTTCTGTCAAAGCCTTGTACTGTACGGTGGCCCTGAGAGGTCAAACACACTATAACTTAAGAAAACACCAGGAAATAGAAAAAACTGCAAAAGCACACAAAACACAACAGAAGGTGGAATAAAACACAGTGGAAATAGAAAAATAAAAATCTCACAAAACGCAATGAAATGTTTTTGGGGAGACAATAATGTGAGGGAACAGCAGTGACAGAAACCAAAACATGCGAATGATTGCACTGAGTCACACTTAAAGGGAGAGGCGGATTCACTTGTGTTGTGAAGGAGAAGAAGATGCAGCCAATGTGTATTTTAATTTCATGATTCATATAATACTTGTTATGAGCCATTTACATTGGCTTGTCACTTCTGTAGCTGTTTCGTCATTTTTTTACATCCAGTAATGTGACAATAATTTTTTTATTTTGGTTTTACAGTGTTTTGTTTTGTTTTGTTTTTTAAATTTCCAATGTGTTTGTATTTAACTTATTAACTTCCTTAATTTTTTGTGTGCTTTTGTAGCATTTTTCTATTTCCTGGTGTTTTCTTAAGTTGCAGTGCATTTGAATTCTCAGAGCCACCAGTTCTGGATGGAACCAGTTCTGGGTTGGCGGAAATGTCCATTGGTTAAAACACGGTGCTCACAGTGAACTGCAAAGGGCAGCAGTGCATTGTTGACCCCTTAAAAGTTGAATCAGGGAAACTGCCTTGTTATTAATAACAAAGATGCAGAATGAAAACGGATATTTTCTTGTTTTAAGTAGAAAAAGTTCTCATTTCAATAAGACACTTTTCTTGTTATACCCTATTGTTCAAGTTATGCGACACAAGGCCACTTTTTATGTACTGCAGAGCAGAGAAAATATGACTTTACTTTTTAAAACATACAGTTACAAAGTGCTTCATAGTTTAAATAAAACCACAAATTAAAGATAAGTATAAATGTCCCTTTATGCAGACACTTGAAGACTTAGTAGCCTAGTCAAAGTCCTGACCTGAAAATTCCTCCACAGCGCTGTGAAAGACTCACTGCCAGTTACTGCAAACGCTTGATTGCATTTGTTGCAACCAGTTATTAGGTTTAGCAGCCAATCACTTTTTTTGCACAGGGCCATGGAGGTTTTATCTTTTTCTGTTAATAATAAGCATCTTAATTTAGAAACTGCATTTTGTGTTTACTTGTGTTATCTTTTTTTAATATTTACATTTGTTTAATGATCTGAAACATTTAAGTGTGACAAACATACAAAAAAAAAAGGAATTCAGGAAGGGGGCAAACACTTTCACACCGCTGCATTTATATTTTTGCCACTGCTTCTTGCAAGTCCAGTTATCATTACAAACAGAATTATACATTTTTCCAGCACTTAAACAAACAAATATACTTTCCTTACTCCTCTAATGACATAATACAGCCACAGTGTTAAATATACATTATATAATATAGTTGTAAATGCTCTGTTTTGTCCTTCTTTTTTTCCCTTTAAAGTGCTCATTGCTTATATATACACTCATAGGCAAAGAACAATAGGAACACAAAGCTATTGAATACACTTGCCCTGCAGTGAGAATGCATTCCCCAGGGGAAGGAGTTGTAATGAGAAGCACAGAGAGCAGGTAATGGAGTGACAAGTACCAAGGTACTTCATATTCATGCCTCATTCGCTGCCAAAGAGGAACAGTTTCCAGCAGAAGGTGGAGGAAGGCAAACACACAAAAAGGCAAAAAACCATAAAACTGCAGCTTTTTTCTGTTTGGCGCTGATTCCTCTGTGTATTTTTGTGTATTCTTTCTCTGCAAACTAAAATGATTAGCTGTATCATTCTTTGATTTCTAATCTAGGTTCCATTATAAACTGAGCGTATACCTCCTCCTCCTTCTCCACCCCCTCCTCTCTGTCTCCCAGTGCTCACACATCTTGTGCAGAGGACTGTAGTGACACCATACATCTTGATGTTTTCTTCAAAGTCAGGCAATCAGGTGGACTCGGACTGTTTTTAACATCTTTCTGGAAGCCTGTTAAGGTTTAATGTTCTGTCACAGCTATTACTCTATTACAAGGCTCACCTCATCTGCTGCAGACAGCGACTTGGAAAATATGGCAACTAATTAGGGATCGCACTCAGTTAAAATGAAGGTCGGGAGAAATGGAATATGTTCCTCCAAAATAATTGAACTGAGAAAGTGATGGCTTGCTGATATAATGCTGCACTCACATAGGAAAAAAAAAGTCAGTGACTCGGCTTCCACCTTTTTGGTTGGTAGGATTTGTCGAGGAGCCATCGTATTTGTTCTCATTAAAAAAATATATATATATATACACACACAGTACTAATATATATATATATATATATTACTGTAGATTTAAAACAGGCTCCAGAAACACATGTCAAGTATTACTCGTATTTCTGCTGCAGCAGTATGATTGGCTCTACCCCCTGAAAAGCATTGCAAATGAAAGCAGTGACGAAATATTAATGTGGGTTTTTCAGGCAAGACTGTAAACTTTCTAATGTAAAAGTTGGCTATGTTCATTTTTTGTGCATTTCAGGTCACAGAAAGGATTCCCCAAAAGCATTTTGCCTAGAATTGCAAGGCACTTCTACACAATCACAATACATAAAATGCAAGAGGAAATCAGTAAGTACCAAAAAAAAGGAAAAAAAAGAACTGGCAGCAGTTGTTAACTTAAGGGGGGACTCATTATGCTCAATTCTACCCTTTATTTATATTCCAGGACTCCACAAGAGCTTTGTAATTTTATTCATGGCAAAAAAGCCCCTTGGTTCATCATCTGTCTGAAAAAAGCCTTTTCAGTCCGTGCCTCTTTAAGCCTCGTCTTCTCCACTAAAAGCCAGCTGTTCTCTCTTCCAGGTTGTCAGATATTGCTGTTTTGTCGCAGTCACTGGTATCTCTGCGCTGCTTTGGTGCTGCCATACACATGCTGTAGCAATACTGGACACCAAGTGCAAATGTTGGGAAGGTGCAGTGGTGTAAATGATTGTCTGCCTCATGGGGCTTGAACCTGTGGCTCTTTTGCCCGTCTCCACCTGTGGCTTTGCCAAAAACAAGATGAACACGAACATGGAAATGAACAGAATTTTTAAAAAAATATTTATTTTTATATACAGTGTATTTCTTTACTTCAGTACAATCCTGTGGAAAAATCTTGAGCCACCACTTATTTCTTTATTTTGGGATGGCTGTAGCTCAGGAGGCAGCGCAGGTCTACCAACCAGAAGATTGGTGGTTGGATCCCTGGCTTTGATCCCAGTGTCCAGTCTGCATGCCTAAGTGTCCTTGGGCAAGATACTACTCCTCAAATCGCTCTCCATTGCATTCATCGGTGTATGAATTTCTGTGAATGTTAGATAGGTAGGTGCAGAAAACAGTGCTTGAATGAATGGGTGTGAATGGGTGAATGAGGCATTTGTATAAAGTGCTTTGAGTGCTCAAGTAGATCAGAAAAGTGTTGCATCAGAACCTGTCCCTTTACCATTTCTATTTTTCTTCCAAAGATCCAGACCATTTTCTTAAGTCAAACTTAACATTGATCTAAGTCATTCAGTCACCTCATTTAAGAGATGAGCCAACATTATTTCTACACATGACAGACAAATTAAATTTGTGTAAGTTCAAAAAGGAACATCTGTAATCACTCATCTGCCTACTTTCCTGGGTGTTAGGCTGTTTCTTGTTCCTAACATCACCCACAATCTCAATACCGACATCATTATTCTAGTCTAGTCATCTTCATGCCCGCCTTCTTTGGGCCAGTCGGCCTCCGCTTTGCATAGTTTAAATCTGTGCTCTCCGTCATTCTCCCTTTCAGACTCTTTTTCGTCCAACCCATCTCCTCCCCATCTCCACCTCACAGGCGCCTCAGTCAGAGCTCCATTCAAGCCTCAGCCTTCATCTTCACCACCACCAGTGTCTAGACACCAGGGGGTCCTGTCCTAAATCCTGTCACCGCTGGGATTCTTTTCTGCCAAGATGGGTCATCAAGTCATCTCTCCTTGTTGAAATTTTAAATTGTATTTTTAGTTATTTTGTTATTAGCAGCCTTTTGCAAAAACACATTATTTATTACACTTTCTTTGGTTGAATCAAAATTTCTTCACTTGATAACACTCTCAGTCATGGATTGGCCTCCTTAGATCTCAGATGTTAATATTACTGAAGCAGTGTGGGATCAGAAAAGAACAAGAACCAGCCAACATCAGAAAAAGAGATTTGAATGTCCCTCGAGAAACCTGGAGAACTATTTCTGAAGATTTCTTAAATAAATGACAAGATAGTTTGTCTAAGAGAGTTCAGGCTGTGCTGAAGAATAAAGGTGGTCACACCAAATATTGACTTTAAAACTCATTAGATTTGTATGAATTCAGTTTTTTCCCTTATATATGCTGTATTTCCATGTATGTTTGTGCATGTTTCAATGAATCACTCCACATATTTTTCATTTCCTAGCAAAATATAAAGAAATGAGGCATCTGCATCATAGCCGCTGTCACCCGATGCCTCTTAATTTTGCTGAATCCAAGTAGTAGTAGCAGTGAACTACTACTGTGACTACCGTGAACTACTGTAGATATATTCATAGCACTCTGTAGATCTGTTTACCACACATTGATACATCTGTATATATGTAGCACATCTGTATAGTTGTTCATAGCACATCTGTATATCTGCCTCTCTGTATGCTATACAGATCTCATTTGTATATCTGCACATTTGTCCGTAGTACATCTGTATATTTGCTCTCATACTACCCTTATCTGTATATAATCTGCTCTTATTGCACTTACTGCTCTTGCACTTCTGATTAGATGCAAACTGTATTTTGTTACGCTGTATTTATACATGTGTAATGACAATAAAGTTGAATCCTATCCAGTGATTAGCACAAACAGTGATAAAAGCGCACATAAATTTCTATTCTCTAAATTTTGGAGTCCAAATGGCAAAAAATACTAACTGTGGCAGAAAATAAAGAATTTAACAGGACATGGGTTTGTTGCTTTTTGTTAAATATTAAGTGAAACAGTTTCATTTGTACAAACACATTAAGTTCACAAAATGGCTTTAATAGCTTCAGAGTTAATGTGTTTCAGAGTTGACCTAAATATGCTAATAGATTTTCCTCCTTCACTTCACAATTACTTCCGTTGAACAATTCCATTTATTGTGTTTCTATAATGTTGTAACTGCAATAACAACGAAGCATTATTGTGATGAAAATGTAAAGTAACAAGTCATATTCATAAATAGCCCTCTTCAGAGTGTATGTTAAACATTTTAAATAAATCGTGAAGAGTCCCAGAAATGTTGTTTTCACTCAAGGTTGTGTCACCAAAGCATCTGGTTTAACCCTACATACATATATTTAAACAAAAGCATAACTCATAAGTGTACCCACCATATTTAACAGTTGACAAACTGTCAAACAGAATACAATAGTGTAGTTACAGCTGAAGTAACATGCCACTTGTATAGGTGGAGAGGTGTAAATAAAATTACATATTCTTATCCAAAAAAGCCCGCGTTGTGGTTTCCATGGCCGCAAATGCGATGCAGATGTTCTTGCACTTGTTTATGTAACAGAGATGATCGTGAATACTCGACACATTATTGTGTAGCAATGTTACATGCTGTAGTGTCAATAATGCATCATCGGTGGTCTGCACTGCAGAGTCCACTCTGTAGCAAACTGTGTATGATGGATGAGTGTGTGAGTGAGTTTTCTCTGCTTTGATTAAATTTATCAGAAGCCTCATTCATATTTATAGAATAACAAGCCGAATATCCAGACTGTTAAACAAAATTACCTTTTATATTTACAGATAACAGCTTGCAGGGAAAAACAAACCAACTGTGAAAGGACTTTAGGGCTAGGCATGCTTAGTTATTGTCATTTTGTTGTTTCATGTCTATTTTTCATGAAGTTTTACAAATTCTTGATGGGGATTATTGTATGTATACAGTACTGTGCGATTTATTGAAAAATGCACAAACATACATGGAAATACAGCATATATAAGTGAAAAAATGGAATTTGTACAAATCTAATGAGCGTTAAAGTCAATATTTGGTTTGACCACCTTTATTCTTCAACATAGCCTGGTTTCTCTCAGACAAGCTTTCTTGTAATTTCTTTAAGTAGTCTTTAGGAATAGATCTCCAGGCTTCTTCAAGGACATTCAAAGCTCTTCTTTGGATGTTGGCTGCCTTTTGTTGTGTTCTCTGTCAAGATGACCCCACACTGCTTCAGTAATTTTTGAGGTCCAGGCTACGGGGAGGCCAATCCATTATCAATCTATGTGTGTTTTTCTATCTAGGTATCGTTTAACTGGATTGGGTGATTAGGATCATTGTCATGCTGAAAAATGAAGCAGTTGTCATGGTTTGCTGTGTGGCAGGCAGGAGGAAGGACCCAAACGCAGGACTCACACACAGGAAATAAACTTAAGGAGGCTGCTTTATTGCAGTGACATAATAGCATACATGAACCGGCAAACTAAACTAGAAACTGGGAATAACATAACTAAACACCTGGGAACGAAGAACACTGGAAGCACGGCGGGAAACACACAGCATGAAGAGGGTACGACGCGACAAAGAGCAAGGAAAACACAGGGCTTAAATACACTCAGGGATAACGAGGGAATGGGACACAGGAGGAGAGCACAGCTGGGAGTAATAAACATGACGAGACAAGGGGAAGCAAAACTAAACACACTGACGAAAGGCATGACACTAAAAAGTAAAACAGGAAGCACAGGACAGAGACACGGACTTGACACTAAACAAGGGGACACAGAACACAGAGACAGAGGAGACACATGAGACGCGACTGGGGAACAAAATAAAACATATAATACATAATCAAGGAAAAACTAACTTAGACGCAAAACACTGGGTCACAGACCCAGTACCATGACAGGACCCATGGGACCAGCCCTTGCAGTTATCTCAGTGGACTTTTGGCATATGAGGTTTTATATGTTCTCAACCTGGGCTGATTTTAGCTT
>VVHJ01045385.1:0-12418 GCA_015107715.1 Tylochromis polylepis
TGATGAGGAGCACCATGACAGCTACTTCCCATCATTTCAGGTAGTCTTAAAAAAAGTCCTTGCAGATATTAACCTGAGTCTGAGAGACAAGAGCAGCTCCAGCTGTGTTTGGGAAAGAGACATTTGTCTTTTGGCCACCAAAGGGGAAACTGGTCCAAAGAAGACACCATCAGATGTACGGAGCTGCTTCATCAAAAGTATATCAGCACCTGTTCTCAGCAGTCTGCTGGACAAACTGCTGGACAAAAAGGTGATAACTGATGCTGAGAGGGAGGCAGCAGACATCATACAAAACAGGAGTGAGAGAGCTCGTTGTGTTTTTGACACTGTGTGCAACAAAGGGGAAGCTGCCAGTTTACAGATGATGAAGTTTCTCCGTGAGGAGGACCCCTTTCTCTCTGAACATTTAGGGTTGAAGCAGAATGGAGAGGTGGCACATGGAAATGATCTTCCCAACAGCCACCGTCCTTAATCACTCCACATCACATCCTCAGTGCTCCTAGGACACTGCTGTCCTGATGATAGATTTGGACTTAGCTGTTCATCTCTTTGAAGAGGAAAAAACAAACAGTAGCATGTTACTGTTATTTAAAGCATTTTGATGCTTTAAGTTTGGCTTATGATACACAATAATTATGGATTCGTTTTTACTTTTCATGGCATGATGCTGTATGTTTATGATGTATTTGTAAATGATATCCATTTATTTTTCATGTTCATACTGTAGAAAATATTTTAATACTGAATTTAAACATTTTCATTTAAACATTTCAACAAATATTGTGATTGTAAATGTCTGCACTTTTTTAAAATAAAGTTTTAAAATTTCATTTTTTAATGACTTTTCTGCACACTTCCGAGGTTATTATCAGTTTTTCATTTACTTGTTTGTTTTGGTTTAAGGTAATATCTGCAGTATATTTACTATTTTTGCTTTGCCAGAATATTTTACACTCGTCCACTTTTGCTAACTCAAAATCACATCTTTCATTAAAGTGCTGAATGCAGGTATTTTCCTGTTGCTGTTGGTGGATTGCAGTATCGCTTGAAATGTGTGAAGGACTCGGGTTGAATTGTGTGTGAAACCCAAAGGCTTTTGTGTGTTGATTTGAATTAATTGATAATATTGTTTGTGTTTTGATGCCGTTACTGAAAAGAGTCTCCCACTGTCCTTTTTTGATTTAGTTGCAGTTTTGTTTTAGTTAGTCCGCACAGCCTTGCAGGCTAATGGATGTAAATGACTGGGACTGCGTCTTATGAGGACAGACTAACTTCTGTTGTTTGCAGTTTGCAGTGTGTGGCTCACATTTATTGTAGTGCTTCTGAAAACAGGGTGTAACTCTTTAAAGTGCAATAACATTTGTTTGCTGAATCTCAGTTTACAGCTGGGGCATTAGGGCATATGACTGGTCCTGTCTGGGAATAAATGGGGAAGTTTAAATGATTGTTTTTGCTGAAATAAACTTTATTTACATATTTATTTTATGCTTTAGTGCCACCTGCTACATCCGAGTAGCCAATATGATCAGCCGTAAACATAACATGCCTGAGGTGATGCACAATACTGCAAACAGCGTGTAATGAAATGATATGGTGACTCAGTTCATATCATATTGGAGGTGGCAATAAGTAAAAAAGGGGCCATAATAAAGTATTCTCCAAGTGGTAAATAGTGTTTGGATCATTACCCAAGTTGTAGTAAGATAATGACAACAAATGATTCATTGTAAAATATGCAAAGCTTAAAATATGTGCAGCAAAACGAGGAAGTGGCTGTCTGAATGTGCCATGCAAACTTTCAGAAGTAAGGCGAGTGGTCTGGAAACACTCGAGCATCTGCACGTTTCAAATGTGCACACACTGCGTCACAAATCACTTTCATGTACTCTCTCATTGTTTTTACTTGGGAATTTAGATTTATTATGCAACATACTGAATAATGAACAGCACTTAATGAGACTGATCTGTGAAATATCTGCACAGAAAGTGCACCGTGTGCATTTTTGCACACGGCCCAATTAGTCAGGTTAGTAACATGCAGATTTACTGTCAGGATCTCACACAGAATCATGTATTTGAAATAGTTTGAGCAGTTTAGGTTGGTGGGCTGAGTTATTGCAAAGATCACACACATTGACCCACACAGAGTCCCCAACAGTTTCTAACAGAAGATTTCATGTTTAAATCACAACATATTGATTCTTGAGTTGGATTTTAGAGCTTTGTTCGTACATCGCCTGCAGACTTTGACTTCATTTCACTTTTTGTGATTGTGGGCTCACTCTGATTTTCCCTGCTCAGTAAAAGTGGCCCTAAAAGTGCAAAGCTGGAAATATTTTGATTTATTAAACCATTTCTATGCACACTTTACAATATTACATTGCACCTGGAAACGCACATCAATATTCCTTGTATCTGGTAAATGCAAAGTAGTTCTTGAATGTTAAAGAAAAAAAAAGAAAAAAAAAAGAGTGCTGACGGTTTTTCCTAATCAGAGTTCGGGGAGGAGCTGAAAGAGGCTTTAGGCATGTAGCTAAGGAAACAGCTTATAGTATGGAGGTGGTACAATGACCATGTTTAATATGCACATCCACAGTGACAACAGGACATGTATGACAAGATATATGAAAAAGCCCAATAGGCCCACTTTAATGATATCTCGATGAAGGCAGTTCCACAGCACTACGACTGAGCCGAGCCGAGTGAGTAACCTGAGTCTCTGGAAGGAAGAGCTGCACAATCAAGCAGCACGATGACTCAAACGTTTGGATTTCCAACCACCAACAGAGGAAATGAAGACAGAAGAACTAAAAATAAGTAAATACATAACAGAACACCGACTTAAATGTTGTAGTTTTATATCAATTACATATTAAATGATTTATAAATAGTATATAGCCATGGCTACGCACTCGAAAGGCTCAAGAGGAAGGAAAACCAACTTATTTCATCCGATGCTGGGGCTTCTTCAGTGAAGTAGAAATCTCTTCAGGAATGGAAATGACAGAGGGGTGGAAAATCACTTAATACATGATCCCATGGTGTGTCCCTGAGCATCTCTATCTATCAGCATAGCATCTATTATTCAGCTGGGGTACAAATGCCAAAACATTTTAATGGTTTAATGGAGTAGTTTTGTTTACAGAATGTGATCTCTCCGGACTCTTTACATGTCAGCTGCTTAAACCTGATAATAAGCACATAATTTGTACTAAGATATACAGTTATATTAACAAAAGCTGATAATTGGTTTAGAAGGTATGTTTCTTGGTTGGCTTCATGCATTTCCCGATGCAGTGGTAGTAATTGGAGGAGCCTAATCACCATTTTGGATGGAGATGTAGATAAGTGGCCTCCTGGGCGACCAAATGCATCCAGTGCTACTCTGAAACCATTTATTCTGAAATTAGTAACAAACGCAGTAACAAATCAGATAATTTCCAAGAGTTACAGCTAATTAATTAATTCAATTTAATGTTTTAGCCCTCATTTCAAGAGCGCTCTTACACCATTTCCTATTACTGGAAATTGAACACTTCATTCTTACAATATGAGGAAATTCAAAAATCTCAAGATTAATTAAAAGTTTTGGGACAAAGTTACAAATTAAAAATTATGTAACTGGCATCAACTGGGAGCTTTTCACATTTGAATCTGGTATCTTTTTGGGACATTTTGGCACTGAAATCGCTTTTGACCAGTAAAAACTGAAACCGTCTCGAGTTTACCTGGTGATAGTCAAAAACGGCAACCAAATACACGTCACCACACCGATGCTGTTTACAAGACCACGAGAGTCAGTTATCTGGTGAAGTTTGTCTTGGTTATCATTCCCCCACATTTTATTACTCCATCCCAGATTTTTGTTATTACTGTGAAGATGATATTGTCAAACATCTTAGTTGTTCATTGTCTGTCTACTCACTGTTTTCTAGGTCATGGCAAGAATGCACCAGTGCCTCTCTGCCAGACATGAGGAAATAGGGGCTGTATTTTTTAGTCAGCTGGGGTTTTTTTATCCGAGTCCAAACACAGTGGGCTGGAGAAATTTGTCCCAGCTCTTTGGCTGGTTTATTGTGGGATCTAAAATTTGGTAACATGCATTAGAAAAATATCCTAAATATGCAGTTTTGTGACGCGGTTACAACACAAAATAAAAATGGCAGTACTGTACCTCTGGATTGTGCCATTTAATTTTTCGACAGTGCTATAGTAAAGAAATCAGAGCACTTTTCCAAACGCAGTCTTCTGTTGGAATCGTTTTGCGGGATAGTAAGTGGAGAAGGTCTGGCTGCTGGTTATTTTCTTCTAACTAACAAAGTGAGGTGTCCTTTAAAACCATAAAAGCCTTTCCACTGATACAAACTGTTCCTTTTGTAATCTTGCAGTGAGTCTATTGTTCATTTATTTTTGGCTCTGACGCCACTTCCGGCGTCTCTGGCAGCAGTTTACCTTTAACGGAAGAGACATGAAGTGATTTCGAGATGTTTTGGGAAAATATTTTATTTGCACTCAATCAAAATAATAGTAAAAATGCTTATGTTTTTTGAATTAATTAGATTTTTTGTTTTTGTCCAAATTTCATATCAACAAATGTAATGTTCCAGACGGAAAAACACATTTCCTGATTTTTATCATGGGATTCCACAACACAGTTAGACCTTCACTGATCTCTTCTCAACTAAATATTCATACAAGTACTTGATGCAAAAAATCTTTTGTGTGCAAGTCTCATTTTCTGCTCTCCTGGCGCATTTAGATCGTTTCCTTTGTGTTCAAACTCTGAAAAACATTGTGCTTTTTTGTGTAAATATGGAGGTACAAAGATAGTAACTTCTGTACTTTGTTCCACGTTCCTTTGAATAAAGGTTTATTTAAAACAAAAAAAATTGCAGGATGCAGCCCCTGAGCTTGGACACACCTAGCGTCTGCTTCAATAGAGGGAAACAGGACTGGGAGTTTCAAACGTCTCATCTCGAGGCAGTGTGACGTTTATCAAGGTTTTTTTTACTTGTTTTGTTTTTTAATGCCGGACTAATGTTTGACCTTTTGGATGTGGTGCTGCAGATGGATGAAATGCAGGATTAAGGAAGGTAACGGAAACTAAACAAAGCCTCTCGACTGAATTTGTTAATAAATACTAAACTTTTCATTTATATCAAAGTTTTAAATGTCTAAAGAGGGCTATGCTGTGTTGAGCTAAGATTTAGAGTTTTGTGTTATTAAAGTCTGTGAAGGTTCTCAGTCATCCAGGTCATGGTAGTCTAAGGAGCTTGGAAAGAAAAGCGTCTGGACTTCTCTAAGTTTCTTGAAGACATTTCACCTCTCATCCCAGAATTCTGGGACTCTCCACCATTTGCTCTTAGAACTGAAGAAGCTTCTCGGATGAGAGGTGAAACGTCTTCAAGAAACTTAGAGAAGTCCAGACGCTTTTCTTTCCAAGCTCCTTAGACTGTATTATTAAAGGTTTCTGTGACGATAACAAGACTCTTTTTACCTGGCTAAATCACCTGGTCTGGATTAAAACTGACTGTTTTAATAGTATTAAAGATTCTCTGCTGGGGGGGAATACATTTTTATATGTGCGAGTTGTTAATCTGGCTGTTAATGGTGCAATAACGAGAAGATAATACGTTTGAGAGTTTGTGTTTATTTAACAAGTCAAATTGAGGTTTGAGTATGTAAACTATGAGAATGACAAATGCAAGTTCAGTAAAATTATTCTTTCTCCATCATTTTTTAAATCTTCACCTTATTAGGATTGACTCGCTTTAAAGAATGATGACATTCTTAGTGTTTGTGATATGCAGGAAACTCCTGCATATACAGGAAATTCACACAAGACCCAAGCATTTCCTTCATGGAAAAGTAGGTTTCCTGTTTATTTCAGTCTAGTTTTTAATTTCATTTACACTAAGATAACATTTTCCCAACACTTGTTTTCAAATTTATTTAATGTTATTTAGCAGTGGCTAATAATAACTTTGCACCCACAGTTTTTTTTTTTTTACTCCAAGTCAATAGTCTAAGGTATTTTATTTACCTCATTAAGACTAATTTTATTCAATGACATGAACTCCATTTGATATACAATTACAATTTCAGTTGAACGTAATCAGCCAGCACTGGGAGTCACTTGCTTTCATTTGCTGTTGGCACTCCCAGCCACTGAGTACAATGTCCTGTTTCTGTTGCAAGGCACAGTGGTGTTTTTGTGTAGCCAGTTTAATCTTAAAAAAAAAATTAAGATGAGATTCTCTCTCTCATACATATCTAGCTCATCTTATTTCTTAGTGTAATCTTCATGTGCTTTATCCAAAGCAGCCACTCTGATTTACCCACCAATTATTTTCACTCACTGTGTCTTTAGGGATTCACTAGCCTAGCTTAGCTCATAGCCGACTCGCTAGCAGCATGGCCTCGTCACCTGCCCCTCTGAGAAGGGTCTGGCTGCAGCCACTGTGGAGCGCCACCTGCATAGAGACAGTGGAAATCGTGCAAGTGGATCATAAAGGTTGGGACAGAGTCATTCGTATATCAGCCGCATGGCTGAGAGTGGCCAGCCCAGGTTCAAATCTGACCCGTGGCCCTTTTCTGCATGGCTTCCCCACTCTCACTCTTCACTGTACCCTTTCAACTAAAGCTGTAAAAAGGACACATACACACGTCACTGAAACGAACCCAAGCGCAGAAAACCCAGAGCGGAGGTAAGGGGAAAGGTTTAACAGCGTTTATTGATCAAGACAAGAATAATACATGGTAATTGCAGTTACACAGGGGCTTGGTAAACATGGCACAGGCAGCGCAAAGAGGCAGGACTGGTACATAAGGTTACACTGGGGAGAGGGAGAAAACTTAGAGCTTAGCCAGGGGAGTGTTCCAGAAAAGGTGAGTACAATGATTCTTTTGGCTTACTTTGCAGAAAAGGAATGGATGCATTGAACTAGAGGCGGCACAGGTCTGGGTGAGTTGACGATGTGGACGTGGCTGACCTGAGTTCCTTTGGTTCCGAGGCCGAGGGACGGCAGGAGGGCAGGCAGGTGAGGCACGGAGTGAGTTACAGAAAATGGACAGGTGAATCCAAAATCTCTAAAGATGCGTGGGTTAGAACTGTGAAGCATCTGGGAGCAACTGAAGTGCCTAAGGCATGAAACATGAGGCCTGGTTACTGACATACTGTAGTAAACAAACTGGCAGAAAAGGGATGGCAGCGTGGAGCTTAAATCTCCCAGCCTAATTGCCTCAATTAGCTCCAGATGGAGAAGGGTGTAGCGGCCCTGCCCTTGGGCGGATACCAGGGAAGTTCAGGAACTTAGTGGAAATTTCCAGCCACTCACCCAGACCATGACACATGGACCCCAACCCTACTCCTACTGTGGAGGTCATGCGTTTCCGCTTACTGTGGAGCTCCACAGTGGCTGTAGCCAGCTGCTCTTGGTCCCTCCTGCACTTTTTTGCTCATTGTGTCAGATGTTTAGTTACTCCTTGGCCTCCTTTGGTAATAACGGTACTTGTGTTCATAATGTCCAGTCTTTTATTGTCAGTGGAGACAGAATAAACAAAAAAGTATTTCTTTTCCTCTTTACTTTTGTCCAGCAACAAGAATAAGAACTTGTACTAAACTTTGGCAGCAAAAGATGAAATGGGGCAAATTAACAGAATAAAAAATATAACAAAAATACACCAGAGTAATACGTGAGATAAAAGAAATATGGCAGTGTCCTCTGGCTATACACAGCAAACTACAAAGAGCTAAATTACACAAGACTCATTTTAAAATGTGTGGAAATGTTACATGCGTTATTTAATAAACACTTATATTCCACAGAAATATCTCAGCTCACCCTGGATGATGGAATAAACAGATAATCTCACAACTTATCCACTACACCCAAGAAAATGGCTGCACCATTCTATTTAGTACGGAAGCCCGCAAAGGACATTGGAGACAAAAAAAAAAAGAAATAAGTACTTTGCGAGATCTTGAGGAAAACTTTTTTCCCTGCATTTATTGTACTTCAATCAGTACCTGTGAAGCTGTGCAGAGTACTGCAGCCGGTTATTAACGAGCTCAACCAAAACCACCAGGTCAGAGTTTTACTTGCGATGAGCGTGTCCGATTACACCAAGGACTCTCTTCAGATGTTTCTCACTTGTATAAAAACCATGTGTGCTGGTGATTTAATGTCTTCATAGATTTGCCCAAGCTCAAAATAAAAATCTATAAATCTCTCTGTGTGTCTTCCATCGCTATGGTTGTTTCAAGTTTGTTTATGGTTGGGAGAAAAAAATCGGCCCTGACATTTTTGGTCCAGCCGACCATGACTGCTCAAATAAATAAATAAATGCATTTCATGTTGTTTGATTATTGATATTGAAACTGTTTCAATAACAACAATATGGATATTGTGAGGAGTTGTCATTAGCTGTTGCTGGTACTGCTGTTGACGGTGCAGCACTAGAAGCCCCGACAGCTAACATGTTGGTTAATTTGACACTTTTGGCTGCATCTATTTTTAGTTTCTTTTTCTCTCTTAGCTTTTTAGCGCCACCTTTTCATCACTTCTTCCACACTAATGGTGCGTGAGCGCACAGCAAAAGTAAGGTTGAGCAATAGTGTCAGTCATGAAAATAAGTGAATGGGCTGCTGTCATTGCTGTCTGACCAGTGCACAGCAGCCCCAAAGTCTGTCAGCCCACCGGCAAAATGCCTGGCATGCCAGATTACCAGTCCCGCCCTGGTTGTTTCCAAGGTCTCAGTACTGACCTGGAAGTGCATGGACTTGAATTAAAAACTTCTGTGGCACCTTCCAAAAGTAACTCGGGACCTCACAAAGTTTTTTCTGGATCTTTTTTTTTTCTTCTCCAGTGTCCCTTGCAGGGCTCCATATTTCAGAAATACACCATCTTTTTTAAAATACTGTCTGTTTAACACTGCAGTGCAATTATAACATATTTCAACAAGTTATGTGCATATTTAGCAATTTCTCTCCAAAAATATCACCACTTTGTGACAATCAGGTTTCACATCCAAGCATCAAAAACAGGAAGTCCCAAGAGGCATTTTAGCTAAGTCTTGGGAAAACTGCAGTCAACTTTTAAGCACTGCTCTCTGGTGACCAAAATGTGCCACTACACAAAACAATGTAATGAATATATTCAAGTGCACAAATATGCTGATAACAAACAAAATAACACACACAATAAAATAAAAGCTGGCTGAGCTTTGTTCCTGCATCACCTGCAGACTTTTTAAACTTATTTGAGTGCAAGTGAGCTTGTTCTACACTTCCATTGCTCAGGCTGCTGCAAAGAGCTTCAATTGCAAAGTTGTTGGTGCCTGTCGCGGTGGTAATCCCAGAACCAGATGGTGGTTACTGGAGGTGAAGGGAGCCGTCAGGCTAAAGGAGTGTTATTGGGCTTGGTTAGCCTGTGGAGTATCTTCTCAATCCCATAGTCATGCCTCCTGTCATGGAAGCAGAGTCTGAGGAGCAGGGGGACGACTCACCCGTTTCCGGGGGTGAAGTCACTGACATAAGCCCCTTTAGCATTAGTACCTACTCGGATCAGCTCGACACAACTCAAGGCAGTACGACGCTCTTTGACTCATTTTCCATTACAATCTAGTACCACCTAACATGCGTGGTCATCATTATAGCAACGCAGCCTAATGCCGGTGGGGTGTCTGGCCCGTTGTTATGTTCCATTCAGTCCTTGTACAATCATAGCGAGAGCTTTCTTTATGTCGCCGGCTGTAAGGTGGACTCATTTCTGGTGGGTATTGAACTCTGCCAGGGCTGTGCTTTGTCAGCAATTCTGTTCATAGATTTTATGGACCGAATATCTAGGTGTAGCCAAGTGGTGGAGGGTCTTTACTTTGGTGGCCTCAGGCTTTCATATTTGCTTTTTGTGGATGATGTGATTCGGTCGGCTTCATCGGGTGGTGGCCTCCAGCTTGGATTAGTTTGTGGCAGAGTGTGAAACAACGGAAATAAGAACCTTCAAGTCCAAGACCATGGTTCTCAGCTGGAAAAGGGTGGAGTTCCCACTCAGGGTCAGAGACGAGTTACTGCCCCAAGTGAAGGAGTTCAATGGTCTCGGGGTCTTGTTCATGAGTGAGGGCAGAGTGGAATACGAGACTGACAGATGGATTGGTGCAGCATCCACATCACTGTGTACCAATCATTTGTGGTGAAGAGAGAGCTGAGTATAAAACCAAAGCTGTCACCTACAGTCACTAGCTCTGGAAGAATGAGGTTGTGGATACAAGTGACAGAAATAAGTTTCCTTCGAAGAGTAGCTGGGCTCGCCCATAGAGATAGGGTGAGGAGCTCAGTCACTCGAGAGGGAATTTCAATAAAGCCGCTGCTCCTGCACATTGAAACAAACTAGTTGAGGTGGTTAGGGCATCTGATTAGGATGTCTCCTGGACTTCTCCTAGGTGAGAAATTCTGGTTATGTCTTACCAGGAGGAGGCGCCTGGACAGACCCAGGAATTGCTAGAGAGATTATATCTCTTGGCTGGGTTGGGAACATCTCAGTGTCCCCCCCAGAGGAACTGGAGAAGATGTCTGGGGTGAGGCAATTCTGGGTTTCTCTGCTCAAATTGCTGGCCCTGTGATCTGAACCTGGATGAGCAGCAAAAATGTATGTATGGAAATTTCATATAATGGGTGATGTAAGTGACAGACCATGAAGTGGGCATCCCAAGAAGACAATGCCACAAGAAAACTGTTTCCTCGCCTTGTTGTAGAGTCAGAGTGTGGAGAAGATACGGAGAATGCTGTGCTGATTGCTGCTCTGATAGGTCGCATGTTTATCCCCTTAAATGGCGCAACCACTTAAGGCAAAATAAACAGGCTTCCCCAGTGGTTTAAGATTTATTGCCAAGAACTATTGTTACAAAAAGAAATAACTGACTAGTCAATTTCTTTTCCTTTATGTGCTAACTTTATTCACTGAAATAATTTAGTAAGTATTTTCCTTACAGCACTTGGAGCTGATTTTTTTTTTTATTTACTTTTGCAGTGACAAGAACCTGATGAATGCCAGCAGATCCAAAAGGAAGAAACTGAAGAGTCAACTGAACACAAGTTTTAAGATGTATACACTGAAAATAACAGGAAAATGAGACATATATTTATGAAAGGATGCTCTTGAGAGAAAAAGACAGAACTGGATGAAGTCAAAAATGTTTCAAGCAGATAAAACAAGTTACACAATTGACTTGAATGACGAAGACATTGAGGAGCCTATGAGAACAAAACCCTATTTCTTACGCCGAAGATGTTCTAATAGACTGTCTTATCCCCCTAAAGGACAAGTCTCCTTCCTTAGGAGCTGCTTCTGCCAATATGATGGCACATCTCCCATGACATGGGAGATGTTTCTCCCACACCTGTTGCAATCAGCGTCTATCTCTCAGTTGTCTGATGATTTTGATAGCCAGCCTGTCTCCTCAAATCAAATGACAAGAAATCCAAATGTTTACTGTCCTTTCCTCTTTGAAGGAGAACCACTTACCAACAATGAGCACATTTCATCTACGGACACCGTTCCACCCAGTCCTCATCTCCAATTCTCCAGTGAAAGTTCTTGCTGCTTGCCTCATTCTCATAATGTACCTTCACTGGTCAAAATACCAAAGAACTTAACACGACCAGCAAGTTTACCTGACATGAAGTTAAAGGAGTTTACACCTGATGTCACTCTTGATGAGTGTGATGATGAAACCTACCTGTTCCAGTGCTCCTGTGCAGGCCTGTACCAGTGCAGTGTGACCGGCCTGGTGTTTGTCATGAAAGGAGAAGGAGACGTGGTTTACAGGACTGTCCCTTGGAACAGGAGGCTGCTGGCCCAACACCACAAGAAGCCTGCAGGACCCCTGTTTGACATCAAATGTCTGCAGCAGTCTGTGTGTCAGCTTCGTCTCCCACACTGTGAGGTCATCTCCACAGGTGGAGGTCAGTTCTTGCAGGTCGCTCATGTGAATGATGAGGGCATCGAGTTCATCCCCCCTCATCAGATAACAGAAACTCATGTTGTTATAAACATCAAAGGGTTTTCTGGTTATGGTAATGTCAAGGATGACGACTCTCCCCCTGACCCAGTCCGAGCGTTGGTTCTGCTCTTCTACAAACCTCCAGAAGATCCTGATCTCACATCCTTCCTCAGTGTGTTGTTGTTGCCTAACAATGTTGCTCTGCAGGATGTGCTGCACACCAGGAAGAAACTAGTTGGAGATGAGAGGTACATAGAGACATCTCCTCAGTGTAAACTGCATCCAAAGCAGGTTTACACTCTGTCTGTAGTTCCTGAAGATGACTCAGTTCTAGTTCAGCCAACAGAGGCTGAATTTGATGAAGAGTCCTATGACAACTACTTCCCATCCTTCCAGGTGATTTTGGAAAGAAACATAA
>VVHJ01045391.1:0-20224 GCA_015107715.1 Tylochromis polylepis
AAAAGTCTTTGTTCTAAATGTGCTGTTTCCTCTTTAAAGTCACCGTTACAGTTACATATGCGGTGGAACTGAGACACAGTGAGGCATTTTTTTTAAAGATGTGTAACGAATGCCCATATAGAAATGGACCGTGTAACCATTAATTCTTTGTCCCATTTTTGCAGCTCCACACCTGCCCCATAGGATGAGGAGGATGTGCGTGGATTTTTTTTTTTCCACTGTCTGGATTGTAAAATGCCTCTCTGGCCATTGAGATGTCTTAGATCTGGTAAGTGCCAAATTAGACCTTCAAGTCTGACTTGGCTAAAGACCTGCAGAACAGTCTGGCTCAGTGAATATTTCATATTCATGAAACCTTTTTAAAGACAACACCAATGTACTTACTTTACTGATGATTAATACACAGACTGACCTTGGCCCACTTTTCAGATCATCCCTGCTGAAAACAACGCCATCAGACATCCCCTGTGTAACACCAATGTTCATTTTGTTAAGCTTTTACAGGCTGTTTTTCTCTTCCTGCATATAGTTTCTACACCTCCAAAATTTCCAAGGATTTGGTGATTTTTGAATTTTTAATCTTTATTGCATATCCTCTTCTCCAGGATAAATCCCCTCCATTTTGTTAATAAAGTCTCCATCTCAATAATGAAGCTGTAAGTGTAATTGTGTGTGTGTGTGTGTGTGTGTGTGT
Organism: Tylochromis polylepis; assembly: GCA_015107715.1. Lineage (NCBI taxonomy): Eukaryota > Metazoa > Chordata > Actinopteri > Cichliformes > Cichlidae > Tylochromis > Tylochromis polylepis. The sequence goes on from VVHJ01045391.1 coordinate 695, forward strand.
GTGTGTGTGTGTGTGTGTGTGTGTGTGTGTGTGTGTGTGTGCGCGCGCGCACACTTGCCTTGATGAAATGCAAGTTCATTTTTCTATTCAGGTGAGAAATGTATTAACAAAGTTAAAAAGTCACTGTTTGCTCATTAGTACAAATGCATACCTTTATGTGCTTTATTTACACAAGTATAGAGTTCTCATTGAACAAACTCATGGTTGTTGGTATGTATCTGCATGATTTTGGAATTGTTAGTCATCCGTGTCAGCTATTTGGTTCAAACTAGTTTGGTCTGAATGCTAGGAGACTCAGCAATCAGTCTTCCACACACAGACCTCTACAATTTTCTTTGCATGGAACTGTCAAAAATACATGATCAAGATAATGTGGATTCATTGTCTTGGTTCATTGTCTCTTTTTGAACAGAAAAGTGTTTACCACATATAACAAGATTGTCACATTAGAAAAAAACAGTGTTTTAATTGTTTTAGAAAACATGAACACTAGCTGCACTTTATGAAGTTATGTTTCATTCCACCTGCTCAATTTATGTGTGTAGAAAAAACAGCTCAGCTTGTCAGCACAACTAATCTGATGACAATGGGGGTATGATTACTGAATTCTTCATTATTAACATCTCCTGTTCTTCCTGTATAAAAACCAACAGCCTGGACTATTTGAAGAAAAATGACTATGAAATAATATCAAAACTAAGAGCTACTTAAATATAAACATAAATACTTAAGATTCTTTTTATTTTTACCATTTATGTTATCCTTGGATATCAGAGCTCCACATAAATCTAGCTGCAGGTCATTGGTGCATGACATGTCTGTCTTTTTTCCAATTGGTATTCAGTCTGTATCGCTACAGCTACATAAAGCAAGCACACCAAATTTTACTAGCACTGAACTCAAAACACAAGAAGAGATATCTGTTCTCCGCAGTAAATGCACTGATGACTTCATTTCAATTTAAACATATTGATTTCATTTTCAGAGTACAAGTTTTTAGTGTATTCACTGTTCAGTGGCTTAAACATTTGATATCTTATAATAAGTCTGTAACTGGGGTTTGAATTTAAATCTTTCTATTCAATGAATTGTTCAGTGTGGTTGAATAATGAAGCTATTTTACTTACAGTCTTCAAATGTTTTTTTTTCTTTGATCACTCACTTTAAAAATCTGCCATGCTCCATGACTTTTATAGAGTGACTGCTGAATGACTTTTATAAATTCAGCAATGTGTAAAAGAGTATGCCATCCATCCATCCATCCATTTTCTTCCACTTATATTTTACTAATTGCAAAATGTACACAAGTACTTTTGCTTTAAATGAGTTTCACCTCATAGTTACAAGCTTAGTCAAAATGTTTATTCTTCTATTCAAAGCTCATGAGAGGACAGTAAACATTGGCACACTCTATTTGGGGTAACTGCTGATCCACGGATGGTGTCAGGCATTCTTAGGATGTCCACAGCCAGCCAAAATACTTCAGTTAGCAGCACTGACAACCATTCAGTTTGTTAAGTCAGCGTTAAGCTCCCATCATTATGGGTCAAGCTGAACTCTTGACTGATCATCCCAACTGGAATTCTTTCCATTCTATCATTAATTCATCCACAGCAACAACAAACTGAGCCCAAAATGTGGGTTTCAGGTAGTGAATCTCAGCAGCTCAATGGCCTCATAGACCTGCACTGAGGGTGTATTTAGATCTTCTGCAGTCATATTGAGATGTACTGAGCCGTATTAAGACGTAGGGATGGAGTACTGAAGCTGCATTGAGGAGCACTGAGGTTGAATTGAGATGTTTTGAGCCATATTTAAATTGTACTGAAGCCATATTATAGATGTATTGAGATGTATCAGAGCAAAGCTAATTGAAGCTGAGCAGCAGAGAATGTCGTGCTTTGTAGCTGGACAGGATTGTCCATGCTGCTGCAGCAAGGCATTGTGGTATAAAGGGATCCTCCTTGCTATTGTGGCGTAAGAAGATTGTCCATAGCAGATGGCAAGAAAAGGGAATGCCCATGAAGAGAAGGAACGCTGTTCCTGTGTAAGTCTGTTCAGCTGTGTGTTGGCTGTCTGAGCTATCTGTCCCAATAGGAGAGCCAGGCTCAGATTAAATGTGTGCAGTGTGTGGCCTAGGCCAAATGCTCTATTTGATACATGGATCAGTTTGACCTCCACATTTGATGTGCAGAAATCCCTGACCCTTCTTTTGTCCTAAAGAAAAGCTTCTAATACTGAGAGCAAAGGCCTTCAGAAGATTCCACTCAGGAGTTAGTGTGACACATAAAAAACTCTGCTTAATACTCACACTGTGTAGTCCAACCTCTAGGTGTAGAACTCTGTAATTTGTATAAGTATTACACAGTGTACAGTTAAAGTTTTCCAAATGAGTTGGTTTACTAAAATTACAAAAAGACATATCACTCAGTTCATCCAGTTTCTATCCATGCAGGTGGTTTTGTATGTCCACAGAGTGGAGATTAATAAAATATCTGATTTGGTGATGAAAGCTTTGAAAAGTGAGATTTTAAAAAATAAAAAAGCAGTGACAAATATCAGTATTAGTTTTACAACACAATACTAATTCAAAGTAGACTAGATTTTCTTTAGGGTTTGAAAACTCGCATTTCAGTTAATTAAATACATTTTAATATTAGACAAAGATGTCTTCCTCCCTTCACTCCCAACCAGCCGCAGCAGATGGCTGCCCCTCCCTGAGACTGGCTCTGCCGGAGGTTTGAAGTTTAAAGTTTTTTTTTCTTCCCACTGTTGCCAAGTACTTGTACTTGTGCTTGTAGGGGTCATCTGATTGTTGGTGTTTTCTCTGTATTATTGTAGGGTCTTTACCTTACAATATAATGGACCTTGAGGCACATGTTGTTGTGATTTGGTGGCATGTAAATATATTTGAACTGAACTGAACTGAAAGATAACCAGAGTAAATACAAAATTATTTCATTTATTAAGGGAATAGAGCTATCCAAACCTACCAGGCCACTCCATTCAAAGACTCTAGCAGAAAATTATGAAGGATAATGTCCAACCATTAGTTCATGCCCTGAAGCTCAAGTGCACTTAGGATGTGCAGCAGGACAATGATCCAAAACCCAGAAAAGAAAAAAGTTTTGGAGTGGCCTAATCAAAGTTTGGACTTGAAATGCGATTGAGATGTTTTGACATTACCTTGCTTCAAGGTAATGTAAGGCCACTCATGCTTCAAAACCTTTAAATGTAGCTGATTTAAAACTATTCCACAAAGAAGAGCAGAGAAAAATGTGTGACAAAAATGCAAAAAAATAAGATGCTAAATACTTTTCAATAGCTCCGTATGTGTGTGGTAAAGCTTTTTATGTATAACGTGAGAAACAGTTTTTTTGTTGGTTGAAATTTTACATTCAAATTAATTTTATTTATATAGCACCAAAGCAGAACAGCAGTTGCCTCAAGGTGCTTTATATTGTAAGGTAATGACCCTAAAAAAAACACAGTGATAACAGAGAAACCCCAACTATCAGACGACCCCCCAGGAGCAAGCACTTTGGCGACAGTGTGAAAGAAATACTCCCTTTTAACAGGAAGAAACCTCAGACAGAACCAGGCACAGGGAGGTTTGGCCATCTGTTGCAGCCCATTGGGAGTGAGGGGAGGGAGACAGGACAAAGGACATGCTGTGGAAGAGAGCCAGAGATTCATAATAACTAATAATTAAATGCAGAGGTGTATAAACACATAGTGAGTGAAAAAATTGTGAGTGAAGACAAAACACTCAGTGCATCATAGGAATCCCCTAGCAGCCCATTGCAACACAACTAAGGGAGGATTCAGGGTCACCTGATCCAGCCCTAACTATATGCTTTAGCAAAAAAGAAAGTTTTAAACCTAATTTTAAAAATAGCGATAGTGCATGTCTCCCAAATTTAAACTGGAAGCTGGTTCCATAGAAGAGGGGCCTGAAATCTGTATGCTCTCCCTCCCATTCTACTTTTAAATACTCTAGGAACAACAAGTAAGCCTGCAGTGCGAGAGCAAAGTTCTCCAATGGGGTGATACAGTACTATAAGGTCACTGAGATAGGATGGAGCCTGATTACTCAAGACCTTGTATGTGAGGAGCAGGATTTTAAATTTGATTCTCGATTTAACAGGGAGCCAATGTAGATGGCAGTATAGGAGAAATATGCTCTCTCTTTCCCTGTCAGTACTCTCACTGCAGCATTTTGGATCAAATGAAACCTTTTACAGAAGTAAAGTAGCACAGAACCCTGTGGAACTTCATAATTAACCTTAGTGTGTGAACAGGACTCTCCATTTACGTGAACAAAGTGGAATCCATTGGATAGATTTGATTCAAACCAGTGCCTGATGTAGGTACCTTTAATACCTACACAATGCTCTAGTCACTGTAATAAAACATTATGGTCAGCAGTATCAAACACTGCACTGAGGTCTAGCAGGTCAAGCACAGAGATTCATTTCTGTACTGTGATGAGCTCTGAAACCTGACTGAAGCTCTTCAAATAAACCATTCCTCTGCAGATGATCACTTAGCTGTTTTCCAACTACTTTTTCAAGAACTGTTGAGATAAAAAGAAGGTTGGAGAGTGCCTATACTTAGCTAAGACAGCAGGGTCAAGTGGTGGCTTTTTAATTGGTGATTTAGAATGAGATCCATAAGTGAAAAACAGCTTTTTTTTTGCACAAATCCACACTGTGGCCATTTGTGTATCATCTTGTACAACCCCTTTTCTTATAATATATGTTAAAATGCAACTATTGAACTAAAGTGTTTTGAAATGAGCATAATTCCTTTACACTTGCTTTTTTTTTGTCAACACACATTGTTTATCTTGAATGTATCTGCAAAACCATGACTTCAAGACATCTACTCTTTTTTCTTCCATACACATGAAATGTATACACTTCTGTACACACAAAATGTTTTTTTCCCCACTTCATTCAGTGCATATTTACTGGTATGTTTTTTTTAGAACAGCAATCCATCCATCCAGCCATTCTCTTCCACTTATCTTTTTAGGGTTACAAGGAGGCTGGAGCCTATCTCAGCTATCATAAGGCGAGAGGCAGCGTATACTTCGAATACGTCGCCAGTCTGTCACAGGGCTAATACAGAGAGACAGACAGCCATTTGTTCTCATATTCACACCTATGAGCAATGTAAATTCACCAGTTAACCTCACTAACTACATGTCTTTGGCCTGTGGGAGGAAACTGGAGTACCCAGAGAGATCCTCAACCAAGGATGAGAATACGCAAAGTCCACACAGAAAGGCCCCAGTCAGATGGTGGAGTCAAACTTAGGAGCCTCTTATTGTGAGACAACAGTGGTAACTGTGCTGCTGGGGCCACCATTCTAATTTTAGAACAGATCCTAGCCCCTTTATCTATGAATTATTCACAAAAACGTGAGTGAACTGCTGGACTTTTGGGAGAGGAATGTTCCTCTACTGAAAAACAGAAGGCTTGATAATCGTTCACTTAACTATTCTATATAAGAGGAACAATCTGAATGCAGTTCATTAATTTAGCCTATTATTACATACAGTAGCATATTGATATAATTCTGTATTTTAGGCAATCTTTCTTCTGCAGCTTGTATGCCATATTAAGAAATGCTTTCATTCACTGCTTATTCACTGTAGTTGTCATATACATCTTTATTATTTATGATTTTGTGATTTATGATTTATTTATGATGATGATGATTATTATTATTATTCATAACAGGTCAAAAATAATGTCTGAAGCTGAACTGAAACACAAGTCACCTTGCAGGAGGGCCTATAAGGAAATGATGCCTAATAATGACATGACCAAACAGTTCCCATTGAACTGACGTCCACATATGACTTAAAAAAGATCTGAAAAATGAGATTTTAGCTATTTAACAGGATGAGTTCCACAAGTGTCTGTGAAATGATTAAGTGAAAAGATTTCATTTATTTCACTGTGTGGAGGGAGATTGAATGAGTGAATAATTGATTTGATAGGATTTGTCCTTTGATGAAATAATTCTTCACTAATAGTTGACAAGCATTCATTGTGGTCACAACCTCCAGGTCTTTTATTTAGTTGTTATCAGAGGGCACAGGATAGTAGAGCTCATCACCATAGAGTTTATTTATTAAGGCCTGTTTGTACAGAGGCCTCTGGGGGAAAAGAATCTCTCCCTGGCTGGAAAAAAGATGTCAAAGTGAATCAGATGGTGAGCTGATTCCCATCTGCTCTGTGCGGCTGCATTTGAGTTTGCCGTCATTTCTCTGCCTGCACCCTCAGTCTGTCCATCTCTTTATTTGTCTGTGAATAGGTAGAATGCTTCCCTGTCACAATTCCATCCTGGTGTGATTACCATGTAAATGTATTTCATTAGGATGTAAATGATCAACATAATGATGATTTTTAATTAGAATGTAAATGATGATTATTTGTATGAAGATATCGGCAGCTGTGAGAGAGAACTGTGACAGGGAGCTGTTGTCTCTGACTGACTGAGTGAATGGATGGATGGTTGCTCTTTCATTTATTTAACAATATTCTCTCCTTCTCTTCTCTTTCGCTCGTCTCTGTTTCTTTTTTGTTGTTGTTGTTCTTGCGTCTGGACTAACAGAGTATACACACACAGAGTGCATTTCTTTCTTCGCTGGACACAAGCGACAGCACTTGCACTTCCAATTAAGCTTAATAGGCTAAAACTGTTCTCGAATAGGAAATCTTCTGCCTTGTGAATGCTGTCAAAACTAGCACTGGGACAATACGACACACTAGGAATGGTTAAACCATACAGATGTTGGTAAGAACAGAAACAATGCAAAAACATTTGTATTATTAATTTCTCTGACTAATGAGAGCAGATAATAATTACTTATTATCAGATTGATACAAAAACATGATCCAAAACATTGTAATTAGAGTCCTACCAGACTTTCTTTTTCAAATGACCCTATATGAAAAAGAATTTGACAACCTCTTTACCTATAAGGCAAACGCAGCTTTAGTTAGTAGCTATTATGTACTATTATTTCTATCTCATAGATTAGCTTAGCATAGCTTAGCTACTTTCCACTGCTCCCTTACTAAAGTGGTTTCCACAGCAGGTACTACGCAATGACTGTAGCTCCCCAATTTGATTTGGCAGAATTTTACAACAGATGCCCTTTCTGAACAACCACAAAGATGGTTTTCATGTCCAGTTGGAATTTAACCAGCAACCTTTCACTTGCTAAGCAAATGTGTAAACCAATGCACCAAAAACTTAACTTATTAGACAAGTGCTAGCCTCAGAAATCCTGTCATGACCAAAATAACCTAATGATCTTTTCATAACTCTTGTTTCAGTGAAGGACGGCAGGAAGCAATCATTGATCACTCTTCAAATCCCCTTTGATGATTGGAGTTCCTATAATGGTGTTTGAGGCAGGCAATAATTGATAGGTGCTGACATGATGTGGATTGTGAGAGATGTAATGGAATTAAACTTTTCATCATGAGGCTGCAGGTCATCTATCTTGCAAGCCCTCTCTCTTTTCTCTGAGACAGCTCTTCTTTCTCTCTTTCTTTTTTCCAGCCTTTTGTTAGGTAAATGAGGAGAGGTTGACCCCATTCTCATTTAGCAGCCACCCGCTGGCCGATAGAAGACAGAAAGCAATGACGAGCTGAATGAGTGAATGAAACAAAGGAAGAGATTTTTTTTTCTTTTCACCAGTGGCTCACTGCTGAATTTGCAGTGTGTGCAATTTGTGTATACCTTTTAAATTAGTTCCTAGACTCTTGAATAGGATGGTAGAGACTAGCAGGAAAGTAGGTAGAGAGAAAGAGGGAATGAATTATTAATTAATAATTCAGTAATTAAAAATTATTGTAAAGATGTGTTAACAATGCTGTACTAACTGGAAGCTGATTGTGCTTTGCAAAACTGGATTTTACTGAAGAGAAATTAATGTAATTAGACCTAACACTACTTTAAACATTCAAACAATTCTTTTCCAAGCAACAATTTATTGCACTGGACCAATTAACACTACAATTATTAAATATTTCTACATAATGTCATTTTATTTGTGCATGTAGTGAACGGCATATTTTAACTCAAACCAGGTGATACTGAAAAATGACTTTAGTTCATTTGTTACTGTTAGGTTGAACTGTTATCTAGTTGTTGTAAACACTCACCAAAGACCCTTTAGTCAATCTAAAATGCTACAATGAGAGAACCACCACAGACTAGAAAGAGAAATCCCATTTCTCCCATATTAGCTTCACGTCATTGGCTCTTTAAGTTCAGAAGTGAATTCATGGTGAGTACCCATAATAACTTGAAAACCTTATAGTACCACATTGTCCCAATTCACCACTCTGATCCAATCATAGCAGATAGCTGCCCCTTCCTGAGGTCTCTTCCCTTTAAAAGGGAGTTCTTCTTGCCCTTTCTCCTGGGGGATTGTCTGGTTATTGGCATTCTCTCAGTAATATTGTAGGGTCTTGACCGTCCAATATAAACTGCCTGAAGATGACTGTTGTTGTGAACTGGTGCTATAAAAAATGAACTGTATTAATCCTAGCAGTTTTTTGTTATTAAAGTGGAGTGCAAATGAAAAGGAAATTACAAAACACATAGTTCTCAAATGGGACTTAAACCACGGTCTCTTGGTTTATCATCTTATGACTTATGGCACTACCATTTCTGTTTGATTAAAAAGAAATGAAGAGAAGTAGAAAGCAGATAGGTTTGTTTATTATCATGAAATGTCTTCACAGCGGGCTGGAGTTGGCTAACACTGGCATCTCTGTCCTACATGGGTTTAATTGTACCTGAAGATCTGTCAGGCTTCCTGAATGCATTATAAAAAATTGGGATAAAGTAATTCAAAGACACTGTCAACATGTCAGGTTTGATGAAAAGTTTTTTCCACAAAACAGTGTAGTAGCTGAAAAGTGCACCAGATACAGATGAACCCGTTTAAAAAAATAACAGCAGTATTAACATTTGGCCAGATTTTCCTCAGCCTTTTAATGTTATCATTTCTGGCAATGAGTTTAAATAATAAATTAATCAATTTATATTAGCGTTTGACATCTTGATGTATGTTCAATAATCAAGGTAATTAAATACCAGAACACTTATTCTGTTCATCTGGACATGACGTTTTCAGTGTTGTGTCCAGATATATGCAGAACAGAGAAGATAGATAGATAGATAGATAGATAGATAGATAGATAGATAGATAGATAGATAGATAGATAGATAGATAGATAGATAGATAGATAGATAGATAGATAGATAGATGATACAAAATTAACTGCTCTCAGAGTGACAACTGCATATATCATCTTCGTGGCTCTGAAGACTGGCTCTGGTCAAACTACCATGCTGGCAGGTGGGAAAATGTCAAGATCGGTGTAGTCATTTAGTGAAAGAAAAGGGCTGTGTTTTGGTTTCTTTGTGTAGCAGTTATGCTGACCTGTGCCTTAGAAGTTTACTGCTCATCACACCAACAAAAAATGGAGCTTTACCAGCCCAAATCTGCTGCTGCATACATACATCATACCTTTTCAATCTTTTCCTAAACAGTGTAAATTCTTTCCATGTGTAATAACTTTAAAATAGGTAACTTCAGTAACTTACTTTAGAACAATATGCTTTTTCATTTTTTTTTCAGATTAATGTGGCATTTTTAGTTACTAACAGTTAATGATTAAAGAAATCGTGCCCTTCATAGTAAAAACATCTTTTTGGACAATAATGGTTTAATAGTCACTACTACAAATCCCTTTGAATTTGACTTTGAATTTAAAAAGGAAAATTATAAAAGAAAGAAAAACACATCAGAGTAAATAACCTGATTGAGCACAGAAACTGTATTTTGGGCTAGCACTGGTGCTGAAATATGGGAAGAGGCTGCCTTTGTGCTATGTGCACCTCTTCTTTAGCCAAGAAACTAGAAACTACATACAAAGATACACTTGCTTTACATTATGTATGAAACTGCCAATCAGATTTCTTCACTCTTAAACTGAAGGTGCCAGAATGATCTTCCACAGTATTCTGTGATACGCACAAGCCATCTTCACTGGCCTGTACATATCAGCACATGACAAATCACCACAGGCTTTCCTTGTTTTCAGCCTCATGAATCTTCTTGTGCATTTTCTATTGATTTTTTCCTTGTTAAAAGATACAATGTAAAAACACATTTAATTGAAATAACTTTATTTTGGAAAACCCCCCAAATAACTTGAGAAGACAAATACTTTACACTTTGAAATTAGAAACAGGTTTATATCCCAGACTGAATCCAATGTTCACTCTTTTATTTTTTAAGTGTTTTTACTTCCAGGCTTTGTTAATTGATGAGTTTCTGGACATTAGACCTTTGGAACTGGAACAATCTTTCCCCAACAAAGACATAATTTTTCAGTTTAAGATCAGAGTTCATGCCTGTGTTGGGACTTCTACAATACAAAACACATATCACCAGAATTCCCATTCTGAAATTCTATACACATTCCAGGCCAAGGCTTTTGGAATCTGCTTATGAAAACAATCACAGCAGACAGCTTCAAGTTTCATTAAGTTCTTCCCTTTACATTTCATTTAACATCCTTGGTTTTGTACAAACACACCGGTATGATATAAATGACCAACTTAAAGTAGAGGTAATGTGTCTTCCCACAAACTCTCCCAGTGGACTCTCAGGAGTTTATTTCTGTCTGGAGATAATAATCACCAAAGGAAGGATCCACTTTCCTGAGCTTCCTCAGTACCACTCAGGTAACAGCTTACATTCTGGACAAAGCATCCAAACCATCCAGAATCTGAATGGTAGCTGATAAACACAATGTCCCAAAAACCTTTGATCCACTTATAGTTGAACTTGTACTGTTTTGCAGCAACATTAAAATCCTTCTAGTTCTGAAAACCATTCAAAATCCTTGCATCCTGTTTCTTCACAAGCATTAATAAGAGTAATTTATAGTTCATGTATTTGCTAAGGTCCTTTTTTTTTTACATTCAAACTGGAGCAAGAAAGAATAGTTTCCATTTTGATGAGACCCCAACCGTCCTGTGGTTGAATTCACTGTTGATGATCACAGCAGGAATGAATAATTGCCAGAAGGGTTTTCAACACTACAGGCGTGGCCAGTACTGTGACATGTCTGTTTCATTTCCTGGAACTTGAACTGGAACTGAGACACCAGGGGAAATCAAACCTGGTAAAAGAGAGAACAAAAGCTTTCAGTGGTGAGCCATTAAAAGCACCACTTGTAGTATAACAGGTGTGTTAGAATGACTGCAAAGGGGCAGGTGCAAATTTGTTTGACACAAAGACATGACCAGATGAAAGTCTTTCCGTTCTATTCTAATGACAATCTACATTGTGTTCAAATGTCTACACAGACACTTGGTGCTGATGTTCTGGAACACAGGGGTCAAAGAAAGCCTGTCTAAAGTCCTAATGTTGTTAGTGTAAATTTATAAAAAGGAAACACTGAACCTCGTTTCAGCATTCAGAGTAAGTCAGGACAGTAAATATATGAATTTATCTTATATGCTTATGTGTATATATGAAAAACTCAGAATGTTGGGACATGTAAAATGTCGATCAGAATAAAATGCAATGCTTTACAAATCTTATAATGTCATATTTTATTCACAACAGAACATAGAAAACACATCAAATGTTTAAAATGAGAAAATGTCATTTAAACATTCGAGAGATCTTTGTGCTCTCAGGTAGCAGTGCATTAAAAACAGGGATGTCTCTGTCATGGAAATCAGTCCCTGGGCTCAGCAACACTTCCAGAAATCACTGTTCATGAACACAGTTCACCATGCAATCTACAAAAGCAGCTCTATCATGCAAAGAAGCCATATGTGAACATATGTCCATCTTCTCTGGACTAAAACTTATTTAAAATGGACTGAGGCAAAGCGGAAAAATGTTTTGTGGTCAAGAAAGTCAAAATTTGAAATTTGTTTTTGGAAAGCATGGACCCTGCATCCTGTACTAAAGAGCAGAGGAAGAGGAACCATCCGGCTTGTTATTAGTGCTCAGTTCTAAAGCCTGCATCGCTGAATGTATGGGTTTGCACTACAGCATCTGGAATCGGCAGCTGGCACATCTGGAAAGGCTCTATTAATGCTGAAAGTTAAATACAGATTTTATATTGTAGTCTCTTTACCCTACAATATAAAGTGCGTTGAGGCCACTTTGTTGTGATTTTTCAGTTCAGTTTAATTGTATTTATACAGCGCCAAATCACAACAACAGTCGCCTCAAGGCGCTTTATATTATAAGATAGACCCTACAATAGATACAGAGAAAAACTCAACAATCAGATGACCCCTATGAGCAAGCACTCTGGTGACAGTGGGAAGGAAAAACTCCCTTTTAATAGGAAGAAACCTTGAGCAGAACCAGGCTCAGGGAGGGGCAGCCATCTGCCGCGACTGGATGGGGTGGGCTTTATATTGTAAGGTGAAGAGTCTACAGTAATACAGAGCTATTTGGCATGTTATAGATAAAATGAATATGCTCCCGTTCAGATTATGCCTTTTTCAGAGAAGAAGAATGTCGAGCAGCTGGAATTCTCTATCCGACAAGAATGGGAAAACACTCCTCTTTCAAAAGTCCAGAAGCTGCTTTCCTCAGTTCCCAGATGTTTACAGACTGATGTTAAAAGAAGAGGGTAAGCTAGCAGTAAGCTGCACTATTTGTAAACCTGTGGAAGGAATGTGGAAGCAGAGCTTTGACTCCCTTTCCACACTGGTGCAGAAAAGAAGATTAAACATTTTTACATATACCAGTAATAATCTGTCACAGCAGATAGCTGTCGAGCCCTATTCTGCTCAGCTAGCTCTCATGCCAGTGCATTGTATAATGTTGTTTTGGCATATACCATTTGCATTTAAGGTGTCCTTTGGACCAGGGACATATTGGCTATCAACACATAGGCATCTCACATGCACTTTTACTTTCAAGCACTGTTTATGTTTAAGCACCTAAACTTACTTGGTTGGGTTTACACATTAAAAGAAGTCATTTAGGTCCAGGTAAAGCTCATGGTGAAGAGTGTAAATACAGCCCTTCAGAAGTGTAACAGCGCACATTTAAAAACCAACAACAAAACACCATTACTGGACACCCTGATGTTGAAAACAGGGTGTTCGCTCCAGCTATACTGTCTCTCCACTATGTCCAAGTAATTTCTCCTAAAGAATTCTTTCTAATATTGTTAGGTCGTTACCTTGCAATATAAACATGAGATGGGTGTTGGTGTATGTTGGTGATGTATAACTAAAATTTAACTAAATCAAATGAATTTAAATTGAATTTAGATTAAGTTAAACAAATGAAATTGACCAAAAAGCGCTTTGAGTGCTCAAGTAGAGCAGAAAAGAGCTATATAAGAACCAGTCCATTTATCATTTAACTACATTGTTATGGTTAATCAAATAATTCAAACCCAAACTGACAGACATGACAGACACAAAATTTAAAATGTATGAAACCTGTAAGATCAGAAGGGATGACATGCCATAAGGTGCCATGAAGGCACCAGTTCATAACTTCCTACCTGCTGACGACGTTGCAGACGATGTCATCGATTGGTTGATGTGTGGCTGCATGTGTGGGGGAGTATATGTCTCATAACTTCTTCCATTTACAGTGGGGCTGGTGGGCAGCATGCAGGAATAAGAGGTCTGGTTGGATGTCTGAAAACACAAATTAAAACACCTTAAAAAGCAGAGTTTAATATTCCAATGTAATCAGCTTTTTCTGGTATGTGCCAGTAACCACAGATGCAGTTGAGATGACACGTGAAAATATTATTTTTCTTCTATTATATAATAACTCTTTATAATGCTTTTATTGTTACCTCAACCGCAGAAACAAAAGAATTTTCCAAATATGGCATAAATATTTCTTTTTTAATCGTATTTCTTATTCTTTTTTGTTGGTATTCCTAACTCTATTGGTCTTTTGGTGTAAGGTGAGGAATTAGTGACTGTCACTTTTATATCTTAATGCTGGTCTAGGGTATTGAGACACCGATCCTACAGTTTACTGCAGAATGGTTGCCAGGTTTGCTCTGAGCAGATGTAAATGGTGTTTGCATAGTGCTTTTCTTTTCTTACTGACCACTCAAAGTGCTTTAGATGTGACCATTCAGTACTTTATTCTATGCACTTGTTGCACTCTGTCTACCTCACATGCATAGACAATCCAAAAGCAGACATGAAGTAAAACCTACCAAAACAAGAAGAAACTTTTAGTCACTTCTTTCGTACATTCACAATGGAAGCCTTAGCAAAAAGCTTCAAAAAGGAAGAGTGGACTATCAACTGATGTTGTGTAAGATTTGAAAAAACAGGCAAAAGTTACAGGCTCCAATAGATATTTGTGAATTAGCACATTGATGGGACATACTAAATTTACCATGTTAACACACAACCATAATTTTTCAGGAGTGCTTTTAAATCTCCCTGAAGATACTGACAGGTAACCATGTCACACATTGCTCATGTCTGTTAATTCAGCTGTAGTCCTTTGGTTATTATCTTAATAGGATTTAACATCTGTTTTTGAATCAAGGTGTAGGCCTGTTTTCGAAGCTCATTAAAATTATTTTAAAGAAGATAGACTAAAAAGATCATTTTATGGAATATGATGCATTACTGCAGGTAAACAATAATACACAATTTCACTTGTAGTGAAGTTTTTTTCCTATGATGGTTTTGCTACTTTTACTAGTGGAAGGGTCAAGGTGAAGACAGCTGGGAAGACTTTAGCAAGATGCAGACTTTCACCACACTTCAGCTCAAGACAGGCAGCACATGAAACACTATGTTTTAATGTGGTCCAATCTGTCTTGCTGGTGTGTATACATGGTGCATATGACTGAGATCTGCTCCATGCTATTGGGTTGGCAAAAAAGAGCCCTAGGTTTTCCAGTGCCTTCATGCAAACTGTTGACTAGTTGTATATCTTGTCAATTAATCTTACTTGCATAGGCAGGCTGGCAGCCATACTGAAGCTGGGCATTGCTGGGAGGCTATAGCTGTTGGACAGAACTGGATCTGACCTTCCCAGCATGGATCCTGATGAAAAGGACACTAGACAGACAGAAATGGAAATATGGATAGCGCAGCATTTTGAAATTTTAACAATACTGGAGAAGATATCACAAGCAAATCATTTATGTAATCAACAATCATTGTCCAAAGTATCCAAGTGTCCAAGTATAGTGGGGCTAGACAGTACATACCCAATATGATGGGAAAAGTATCTGCATAATAAATGTAACTGGACTGCTAGCGTCTGGCATTAAAGGCCCTGCTGAGTTTCCTTTTAACAATATGTCATGCTAATGTTAGAGAGAAAATATACATTTCATCTAAAATATGTTCACAATATCATTCACTGACAAACTACTAGTGTTCTTCTCTGCTCCATTATTGTATGTCTTATAGTACTACTAACTGTTGCTCAGTGGAATATCCTGAAATCATTGGTGGCACTGTGTATTTGTGCATGTGTCTACAAATAAAAAAAAAATAGAAACAAACTCATAAAAGACACCCACACATGAAAAAAGCCTCAGATGGACTTTGTGTGAAGTATTTGTCATCTGTCTTTGTCAGTACCTGGTGTAGTAGGCTGTGGTAGAGGCTGGTAAACACTGGTGTTAAAGCTGCTACTGATTGGAATATGGTTTGAAGAGTTGGACACCTGACGACGTTGATTTCTCAGCTTTTCCTCTCTTCTCCATTTTGCTCGTCTGTTGGAAAACCAAACCTGCATGTAGCATGAGATATGAGAAAAATAAATCACTGATCATAAAAAAGTTAAAAGATGGGAATTTCAGTGGTTAAAGTCTACCTTAAACATACTGACGTACCCATACTGTAAATTAGCAGGGCAACTGGCCACAATAATTTTTCTCAAATTGAGTTTAAATGATAGGCAAAGCAATCCACGGTTTTTCAGTAAAGATAGAATACCAAATTCTAATTTTTGTTCTAAAAACAGCTCGGACTGCTTCATCTTAGCTTCAGCTAAATTTACATATAAATGCATTTTTGTGCACAGTGAGGATGGTGAAGCAGTCACACTAAAATTAAATTTCCTTAAAGGACCTCATCACAGTCAATGTAGACAGGAGAAACCACAGTAACACAATAACTTTCCAATCTTGATTTCCAATTGATATTTCTAATCCAGTGTGGAAATATCAATTCATATAATATTCTTCTGTAGAAGAAGTCTTGGTAATTGAACCTGTAGCTGACATTGGCTAGCCAAACCACTCTTCCATGCACAGATTTTTTTTATTTGAAAGATGTTTAAAAGTTTGCATATTGTGTTTCCAGTACCCACAACATTTCAGTAGGGTTTAAAGGTTATTCTTTAATTTCTTTTTTGTTTGTCATTTCTTGTTTCCGTAAGTATACTTTTGCAAGTGTGCTTATGGGAACATCTTCCCAAAAAAGTCCACTTCTATTTCAATTTTTGGGAAGATTGCTTTAAATTACCTTCAAATATTCTTCAACATGATGCAGAATTTATTTAGTTGTTTGAAATCCTTTCCATCTGCAGATGATTTTCCTTAGTGCTGAATGGTTTATTTTAAATGATTGAGAGATTTACTTCTTTTATCTGAAGGCCTTTGAGTCTTCTTTCAATCTTATGGGCTGACACTATACACAGACAACATGTTCCACTTCTAATCTTGAAGCCCTGATTCAAATTTTATGAGGTTGAAGGTATATGTCAGTTTAACAATTTAACCCATTTATTTAAATGCCATTTGTAAATACTCATTCTTTTCTAGAAGGTCAAATGCTCACATGTCAAAAAAGGCAAACATTTCCATGTGACATACTTTTTCATCTTACTGTACACACTTTCTTTGTAAACCTAAAAAAAATCTAAATCTAGAGCCTACCTGTATTCTTGCCTCTGGAAGGTCTATTTTGTTGGCAAGGCGTTCTCGGGCAAACACATCTGGATAGTGTGTCCTTTCAAATTCTGGAATAAAATAATTTACACATTATGTTGAATGATTGTACTATTACACATAAATACAGTATATGTTTTGGGAGGGCCCCCGCTTCAAATGGACTGAAAACATTTGAAAAAGGTGTTACATAGCCCTTTTTAAAATCTTATTGACTCCTTTAAAGCACTTTTGCACTACTAGCCAGATTTACCACACATACATTTAGAGAACACTTTGCAAATCAGTAGATGGAACGTGAGTGGGAGTAGTTAATAACACAGGTCCAGCTCATTTGTGATCTGACAAAAAAAAAATACAGTTTATGCACTGGTTTTACACTTTACATATTTCTCTTTGGAAACCTCATGGCAACCCAGACCAAGGAGCAGCAGCAAGAAAAATAATCTGTTCTGATACAAGGGTGAAATCTTCAGACGGACACTGAGAACTACTATTCTCTGAATTGTGACAGGTCATGTGGAATATAGAAGTCAACCACAGATGTGCCTCTTTGTTGCAAACCATTCTGCCATAAAAACTGAACTGTAGAATTCGTGAAAAAATATACATGTAGCCCAATTTACAGATTTGATGTAAATAAGATTATTGCAGCTGTGCTATGTTCATAAATGCACACATACCCCTCTCTTGTTCTCTCATTAAGTCTAACATTTCAGCAAAAATTACCTCCCAAAAGATATTTTTGCCAAATACATAAAATTATCTGAAATGCTTCTCTGCAATAGTTATATAGTATTTTCAATATTTCAATATTTTCAATAGTATTTTCGCAGACATTCATGTTGTAAAAAGAAGACCACTCCTCTTCAATGAGACAACACCACAGAACATTCCTGATTGGATAAATCCAAAACTTCCTGAGCTGTCATCACAATGTAATTTTTATTAGATGAAGCTGAACAAAATTCAGTTTAATCCACTTAAATTTTATTTTTATTTATATAGTTCCAAATCACAATAACTGTTGCTACAAAGTGCTTTGTATTGTAAGGTATAGGCCCGACAATATTAGAGAGAAATCCCAACAATCACACAACCCCCTATGAGCAAGCACTTGTCAACATGGACTGGTTCTAATAAAGAGCTTTTCTACTCTACCTGAGCACTCGTTTTATTTGACATGCCTCATTTACTCATTAACATGTATACACCTTTTTTTCCTATGCTTATGTGCACACACGTTCACACTTCGATGGATGCATCAGAGAGCAACTTGGGGTTTATACCTTGCTCAGTGATTTTTGGCTTGCAGACTGGAGCAGCCAGGGAGCAAACCACCAAGCTTTCGATTAGTAGGTAACCTGCTCTACCCCCTGAACTACAGGCCAGTGATAAGGATCCAGCCCTAACTATATGCGTTATCAAAAAGGAAAGTCTGAAACCTAATCTTAAAAGTAGAGAGGGTGTCTCTCTTCCAAATCCAGACTGGGAGCAGGTTCCCCAAAAAAGGGGTCTGATAGATGAAGGCTCTGCCTCCCATTCTACTTTTAAACACACTAGAAACCACAACTAAGGATGCAATCTGAGAGCAAAAAGCTCTATTAGAACAGTATTATATTATGGGGTTAAGATATGATGATGGAATTTAATTTCAATTCTGTATTTAACAAGCAGCCAACAACGAGAAGCTGATATGAAAGAAAAATACTCCCTCTTTCTTGTTCCTGTTAGTATTTTTGCTGCAGCATTCTGGATCAAATGAAGGCTTTCGGGGAAATTTAGGGAACAACGTGTAATAATGAATCACTAGTTTTTGAACTAGTTTTTCAGCATCACTCTGAGATAGAATGGTTCTAATTTTAGAGATGCAGGAAACTAGTCCTACATATTTGTTTAATATGCACACCACAGTTTTATCTGAATTTAGAAGCAGGAAGTTAGAGGTCATTGAAACCTTTATGTCTTTAGGACATTCCTGCAGTTTAACTAATTGCTGTGTGTTATCTGGCTTCATTGATAGAAAAAGTTGGGTGTCATCTGCATATCAGTGAAAATGTATGCTATGTCTTTTAATGATACTGCCTAAAGGAAGCTTGTATAATGTAAACAAAATTGGTCTAGTACAGAACCCTGTGAACCTCCATAATTAACCTTGGCATGTGAATCCAATTCAATTTTTTTCACTTTTATTTATATAGTGCCAAATCACAACAACAGTTGCCTCAAGACATAAAGAGGTTATTGTACTCGGCCCTGAAAATCTTAGAAATATGGTATCTAACCAGATTCTTACTCTGGGTGGCATGACCTTGGCCTCCAGTAACACTGTGAGGAACCTTGGAGTAATTTTTGACCAGGATATGTCCTTCAATGCACATATTAAACAAATATGTAGGACTGCTTTCTTCCATTTGTGCAATATCTCTAAAATTAGAATGTGACGGACTGACGGCAGACCCCAAGACACGGGCATGTTGTTCCACATACTTTTATTAATCACACACTTCACACGGTTGCTGCTACACAGACACCGGCTGCAGCTCTCCCG
>VVHJ01045392.1:0-10795 GCA_015107715.1 Tylochromis polylepis
TACAGAGATTGTAGGCTCAGGTAGGGAGCAGGCGCAAGCTGGTCCATCCCAGCTGTCATAGGGTGAGAGGTGGGATACAGGTCGCCAGTCTATCACAGGCCCAAGTTTATCTAATTTTGTTATTTTTATAAAAATGCCTTTAGGCAGAAGTTGCTGTAAAATAAGGAGAAACATTTCATAATGGTCTGTGGTTGTTTGGATACCGTGACCTCCTCCACTTTGTTTTTGGCTTTCATCCTCTGCAGATTTAATGGTCCATCATCAAAATGGCAGCTAAAGTTGATCCCAGTCTTCCTCAGGGACACATTTTGCTGTGCAGCAAAACACATCAATTCAATTTATATAGCGCCAAATCACAACAGCTGTCACCTTAAGGTGCTTTATAATGTAAGGTAAAGACCCTATGATAATAGAGAGAAAACCCCCAAAATGAGACAACCACCTATGAGCAAGTACTTGGCGACAGTGGGACGAAATCTCTGGCAAAACCAGGCTCAGTGAGTCCCAAAAAGTTGATTCTGTTCATCTGGACGTAACCTTTTCAGTGGGAGAAACGTTTCGTCACTCATCCAAGTGACTTCTTCAGGCTCAGCTGACTGCAGGTTTCCCCAACCTTATAAACAGCGGGCTCACAGCAGGCTCAGCGAGGGGCAAAGATCTGCTGTGACCGATAGGGGGTGAAGGGAGGGAACCAGGACAAAACACATATGTGGAAGAAAGACAGAGTTCTGTACAAAACTTTGAATTTAGTACACATCCTTGCTTCCCCCCTATTTCAAGTCTGTAAAAACACATGTACACAGGAATAAGAAGAACCTCTAGAAATGGGGGAAAACTTTTGATACCTGAAGTTCGTTTGTTTGTAGTGTTTTAGTCTAATTTTGTAGAAATTAAAATAAAATGAATGATGATTGAGCTGTAGTTTAATTTCTACAGATCAATCACAACTGAGCAGGCTGTGGTTGCAAGGAGGTAAGTAAACTATCAACTTTTTAAACTCACCTGTGTTCCTAGACAATTATTGTCATAATGAACATAACTGAGATAACTGCTGTTTTTCTCTCCTTTATACCGCAGTGAGACTAACTAGCAGACTGACCAGTGGGTTTCCAGATTACACTGTGTGTGTGATAGGGACATGTTCTAGAGTTCTTGATGTTCTCTGATGCCATTATGGAGTTTGCTCAATATCTCAATGAACCAATGGACACCTGTATTTGGCCATGATTCTCCATAGGCCCTTGTTTCTGCCCTTGCCCACACTAGAAGAACCTGTATTTTGCACATTTCAGTTACTCTCCTAGAGCTTGCCACCCATTAGTGCTCATAGTAGATAGATTAAGTAGCTATATCTACTTTTTTCCACTAGAAGAAGTGCATCTCTCAGATATTTTGCTCTGGATGAGTCAAAATTCCAGGCTCTGAACAGCATCACTGTGTGGGACCCTAACATATTCTGTTAACAGGCCAAAAATTCAGTTAATAAACTGGAGTGATGAATGTCTCTAGGTTGAGGTAGTGAGGATATTACAAACCAAACCATTACATTAAGGAAAAACTCTTCTCCTGCCATTT
Organism: Tylochromis polylepis; assembly: GCA_015107715.1. Lineage (NCBI taxonomy): Eukaryota > Metazoa > Chordata > Actinopteri > Cichliformes > Cichlidae > Tylochromis > Tylochromis polylepis. The sequence goes on from VVHJ01045392.1 coordinate 1,576, forward strand.
TATCAGTCTCTGTGCCTATCTACATGTCTGTCCCTACAGCAGTAAAGGATCCCCTTGGCTCCAGGATTGGTTATATAACTGGTCTTGTCCTCTGCTGTGTTGTCCCATGTCACCTTGTTCCCTGTCCCTGCCTTTCCTGTCCTGTCTCTTTCAATTTTCTCTTCGTTGGCTCAGTCTGCCTCCCTTTCTCTATCTTTCTACTCAGGTCTGCGCAGGTCTTGCATCATGTACTATAATCAGGGACAATGAGGGCTGGTTGGGAGCTTGGCAGGACTCTATAGAGCCTGCTAAGAGTTATAATACCCGACTTGTATTTATCTCACTCCTCCTTCCCCCACTTTCTACTTCTTCCTTTGTTACAGCGCTATATGTCCTTTTCCTGTCTTATTTTCTAAACAATTAGAGACTTTAATTCCTCCCAGGACCCCGACAGCACAGAAGGAGTTAACCATATGACAACCAATCAAATGTTAATCACCGTCTCTAAGGAACACGGCTCTCACCAGCCCGCCATTTCCTCCCCCTGTTGGTCTTTTTATTAAACCATTCTTTTCTTCTCCTCCAAGGGTGTGCTTTCAGACTCTCTTTGTTCTCTTATATTAATGCTGTGCATCAAAGTGGGTACAGATGCCGTGGCCTTATTCTGACAGATTGAGAGTGCTTTCAACAGTCAAGGACGGTGCGAGCATTTCCTCCCACTAGCTTAATCGGAAATAATTTGCAACCTCATTTCTTTTTAATTTGCCAAAAAGAAGCAAGTTCATTCTAAGGCGTGGTTTTATGGCCACTTAGTTGCCGCTTTCAGTGTGTTAAAGCTGTTAACCACAAAATGCTTTGCATTTTGGAGCGCTTTTTGTTTTCACGTGTAGCCCAGGCTTTGATTGTTGTGCAGGTTTTTGCACAGTGTCCTCTTGTGTGCTTGTGTCCTCTCAGTTGTCAGTTGAGGAGAGCAGCTGTGAATCCCCAAGGTCAAAGTGACGCAAAGAAAAAAAAAAAGGTGATCCATAGTTTAGCGTCTAGTTTAGATGCTTTCTGCAATAGTGAACTGAAACTGAAGCCTGGGTGGATGGATGGGCAGACAGTGTGTCTGGTTAAAACCATGTCTTCCACTCCTCTGAATGCAGTGTAGACTAAATAGACTACACAGCAGCCAAGGAGCAATGCTATGATAATGATATGATAATTGGGAGTAAAATAGGGTTGAAACTGAACATGTGCCTGGATGCATAATCGCTGAGGAGTCCCAGGCTGTTTGATCTGATGTATGCTAATTCAAGACATGTGAAGCATGGTAATTTGATAGCATTTCATATTCGGCAGGGTTACCAGATCCCCCCCCAACCCTAACATCTTAACCTTTTCTTTCTGCATACCTCAGCACTGTCAAGATGTCAGGACGCTCAGAACTGCTCATAAAAACAAAGGCAATTAACTCTCTGGAAAAGAACGGAAAGTTAAAACATGAGCGGGAGGATTTTTTCTTTTTCTTTCTATACATAGACCAGGGTTCACATTCTACTCCTTTTTATTGTTTTTTTTCCTTAATAATTTGCTTTGAATGCAGAAAGAATTGAATTGGGTTAATTATTCCAAAGATAATTTTTGACAAACTTAATGCAAACACAAGCTTTGAATGCTTTCATTCTCCAAGCAACCTTTAGATCAGTTGTTTTGCTTCCCTTTGACCCGGGATCTATCTGCTGGGATAAATATATCTCCATATATTTGGCTGCAGACATGGTGCAATAAGAAAAGAAAATTTCACTGCACAACAGGAGCATCAAAAACACATTGCTGAAGTGCTGGTCACAAATATCAGCACAATGTCCCGTTTCCCATCACAGATGGAGAGAAGTGTGAGCAAGTAATACTGTTCATTCACTACTATGAAATATTCCTCTACAGCCACGGGAAGAAAAGACCAAATTATACAGGTGTGAACAAAACAGGGTCACACCTACATCTTAAGGAGGGTGTTTGAAGGAGGGTGTTTGAAAAAGGTGCTCCTCCCGCCCAGCTGTAAACAGAATATGCTCATCTGGTCACCTTATAAAATTTTAAACTGTCACAATACAGGGAAAAGGTCTTGAGCCGACACCACAGGACTGAAAGCTGGTGTTTTTTTCTTTTTCTTTTCACACGTTTTAATTGAAAGAGCTGCACTGAGGTGGCAGGAAAACCAGCAAGCTAAACCAAATTCAGAAGACAACCAGAGTAACCAAAAGTAGTGAGCCACAACTAAACAGAGTTGAGAACTCAGAAACGGGAGGGAGATTAGAGACTATAAATACACACCAGGGAGAGTATTAGAAATAATAATGTAAAAACTCAATTAGACACTAACAAGGGCAGGAACAGAATAAATTATTATCATAGAACAAAGGAGGTAAGTAAAAGCACAGAAAACCACACGAGGAACTAAACTTTAAAATAAAAAAACAAGTAAACTGAAAGAGCCAGGAATATCCAGGGAATTAAGGGTAATTCCAAAAGCTAACAATGAAAACAATAAACAGTCATAAAAAAACAAGGGGAATTTTGTGTTGATCTCATGGCAGTTCCTCTAATGGTCATTTAGTCCCAGAAGTCCAGCCTCCCAGCTTCAAAAAAACATTCTTATACTACTTTACAGTGCCGAAGTTTCTGCAAGTAGTTTTCAATTCCGAATTTCACAGGGGGTGAAATATCTTAATAACACTGGGCTGTGATGACTTTGATATAGGCAGCTTTAGCTAGGCCTCACCTCTGCTAATAGGAATCGCCAAACTGGACCTTGACTGTTTTTGTGCTGTTTTTCTCTGTATCATTGTTGGGCCTTCACCTTACTATATAAAGCACCTTAAGGCAATTGTTGTTGTGATTTGGTGCTACAGGAATACATTGAATTGAACTGAATTGAAATTGAATTCGTGCTTTTTGGCGCATTTTTTTGAAATGCAGTTTTTATGGAAACCACAACAGCATTCTTTACTCTTTGACAGCCAGTCCAAGATGTTTGTGCTCCAGTGGTGGGTAAAATTTCAGTACTTTACTTCTAAGTTAACTACAATATAAAGCGCATTCTCTTTGTTTTTCACAAGTATAGGTCCTTTGAAAACTTTCTTTGTCACATGGCTGTATTAACTGTATCTAACGTACATGAAAGCTTAGTTGTAAAGCTAGCTAAACAGTGACCGATGCCAGTTCTGCCAACATCAGTTCTATAAGTTACACGGAAACTGTTGAAATGATTGGGTTTTTTTTTTTTTTTTTTACATTTACTTCTTGTTTTTGCAGCACTCTGTGCAATCCTGTGCAAACTATCTTCTTTCACATGGCTGTGCACACCAATCCACTCATAATGTTAATTTTCCTTAACCACACAAGCCTTACTATGCACCTGCTACACTTGGAGATAACAAAACTACTACTGTGAGATGGCTCATCACCATGTTTGTGGTAATTCTTTTAGTCAGGTAAAGGCAAGGTCAAATTCCCTTCCGTGAGTCTCCTACCACTGCTCTCTCTAAATCAATGGCACCCGCATGGATCCCACTGTTGAACAAGTGATGGCATGAAGTGAGAATAAAATGCTGCTCGCTGAGGTGACTGACAGATGACTGGCAGGTTGTGTTAGAGGGAAGGGAAAGCAAAGGGAGTCAATAAGCCGTTCTGAGGCAAACAATTGTATGTCCTTCATGAAGGGTATCCAATTGAGACACTCAATTTAAATAATTTAAACATTCAAATACAGCAAAATAGGCAATGTGTGGTATCTTTCACACAGAACAAGGTAAGAATACATGCAGCCATGTCAGAATAAATCATCATTTATAAGAGACAGCACTATTTATAAAGAAAAAAAGAGCCGTTCACCCCTGAACAGAGTTATTACTTATGTGACTCTTGTGTCAGCAGTGTACGTTATTAGATGCATTTCATTTCTCGTGCTGTTGTGACAATAGACTGAGAGGGATTCAAAGTAGTGGAACAGCATTTGAGCAAAAAAAGTAATACTGGATATATTATTCATTTGATATGAAGTGAATATTTCATGACCTGCGTGGAGAAACTGCACCAAGATTATTCCAGAGTCTGGGTCAAAACTCAGTGGAAATCAGCCCAGTCTGAAGCAGCAAATCACATCTGCCAGAATGTTTTCTGTGTTGCTGTAAATCTCAACCGTACAGTCATTTTGGGGAATACCAATACACTCTCACTCTTCCTCTCATCTCTGTAACAGAATAGAAGCTCCTGTCCTGTAGTATTCACAGTGCTAGTGAATAAAATATACCTCATATTGGCATTTTATGATGTTGTGTTGATTTTGTTGCTGGTGAATCCAAACCTCTTGTCTCGCTCTGGCCCTGGTAATAAACACAGGCGCTACAGTACACCAGTAGTAGATGCACCCCTTTGTTGTACTCTCTGGAACAGCGTGATTCATCGACTCCGTTTGCCCACACCGAGGGCCTGCAGGTCCAACAGAACAGACTGTGCTGCCTTTAAATAAAGCATTAATGCTGTCTCAAACACAAAGTCAGTTAAAGGAACACGATACCATTATTTGTTTCCATCCCGCCTTGCTGCTGAAGGACATCTTGAACACCAGACTTCTGCATTCTGTTGAATATTCTTTAAGGCTGCGATGAAATGAAAGGTTAATGAAAGATTCCTATCTGCTGAGGCTATTGACATTCCTGATGACCTCAGGGATAAGCCTGTAGTGATTTGGCAAAGCTGGAATGGAAGTGAAAAAGTTTCATTTAGCAATAAAGTGCGTTGGCTGTAGATGCCTGTGTGATCCTGGTGTGTTATTTCTTTCTTTTTTGGCTGAGTCAAAATGACGTGACGGGATTGGAGATGATAAAAGATTTATTCACCTCTCAAGGCCTGACTTCTCCGCCTGCCTCCTCCTCCCAGTTTAAAGCAGTCTTCACCATCTGTGAGTGTGACTAAGAGTCAACATCCATCCTTTTCTGCAGCAAAGTGAGGGCTGCAGTACAGAGTCATACTGAAGTATACACTAAACACTGAAATATTGTGATTTCATCTCAGCGTGTTTTACCTGTGGCTCCTGTATGCATGATTCTGTCTCTGCCCCCGCTGGCTTCCATGGCAACTATGGGCAGTCTGCTTTAGGAGAAGCTAATGAGCCCTGCGCACAGCAGAGGACGACAAACAAGCAACGTTAATGTTAACCTTCTGTTTCCGTGTGGATGAGAAGCAGTCAAAATTGTTTTGGGGGGAGCTAAATGAGGTGTTGATGGTTAAGCTGAAAAAGGAAACTGCAAACTTTCATGGCTGTCTGAAACAGTGATAGAATTTGATCTTTTGATTCATGTTTTTTGGCATGAATTATCCTTTTCTTGTGTACATAGATACCGAAATACTTTGTACTGCCACACAGTATGAAGGAGGTCAGAAAACTTGTGATCATGGAAAAAAAAAAAATTATAGTTAGATTGTGTTTCATTTGCTTTAGTGTATGTACCAAAACTTGTATCCATGAACACGAATGACTAGATTGTGATTTGCCTTGATTTAGCTCTTCAGGTTTAGCAGTGGTAAGCAGCTGGGCTCTTTAAAGAGCACATTTTTTCTGAATAGAAAAAAAAATCTGGCGCTCCCCTAAACGGGCCCTGGTCTTCCCCTAAAGGAAAATCACCAGCAATAAAAAGTAGGATTTTATCTACTCAAGCATGTAATACAATTTTGCTTTTTAAAATGACCTAAAACAACAAGACCTCTTTTAAATAAGGTAACACAGACTCATTGTCTTAAGTATATGCAGACCAATCATTCCTACAAGCATAGTCACCCTAAGCCAGAATCAGGAAAAACCCTACATTGGTTTTTAAACTAGAATACATTTTCCATTCCTTGCCAATTCAGAAAAAGTTATCAGAATTTCGTATTATTCCAGACTCTTAGGTAGTGATATATTATACATCAACTGGTAACCAGTTGGTGTGCCAGAGCTGAAGAGAGGAGCACCCCTGGGGATGGACACGAGGTAGACTGCAGAAACTAGGAGCACAGGAGAATAGCACACCAGCGACAGCAGCGTCCAAGAAACTTTTCGGGTGTTCCAGATTAAAAACCAAAGAAATTTGGGTTTCAGAGGAAGAATTACAACCTAAAAAAAAGCAATCAAGTGACAAATTGCCAGTGGAGCAGTTTGGGTTTTTTTATTGGAAGGAGGCAGATGCATGCATTGACAGAGTTTGTGTAATTATTGTTAGGGTGCACAAAGTTTCTGCACTGCAGGATTAAAACTCTGTAATTAACACGCTGTATCTTTTTTTGTTTCTTCTGTACACAAACTGTGATGTAAAGACATCAAATTGTAATATCACGGGGTGTTATGAATGAGACTATTTTCTATAGGGAGTATATTCCTATAAATACCCTGTTACTAAACTATATTCTCCAGGTTCCGGCTTCATATTCATTAGACAGTGAAAGTGGCATTGATTTTCTGATCTAACAAGATTTTGAATAAGAACATTTAAAGACTGGGTCCTGGTATGTATGCTCGCCAGATAAAATAAGGGGAGTGAAAATTTATTTTGTATGCCGTTTTCTCTGCTCCAGTTTTTGTGCAGAATAAACTGAAATACAATGTGTTTAGTGAGTCACAGAGGTGCTAGTCTGAGGATTTTGTTACCTTGGGACATAGCCAAGTTTCCCTACCTCCATCCTAATCTATGCTTAGCTCAGCTAATTCTGTGCTGGCTATGTCATTATATTAATGTACAATGGAGAGTTATTGGTCTTGTTTTCTAACAGTAACACATTGCAAACACCTTTTTTCACCTAACTGTGCAAAACAATATAGTTTGACAAAAGGTTTTAGAATTTAGAATTCTCTTTAGTAGAAAATTCCCTTTAAAATTTGCTGCTCTTGAATCTGTTACAAGGTCTTTCTAAGTCAATAAAGACACGCTATTCTGGCCCAGATGTACAAAAAGAGCCAACTGCCATCATGTTCCACAGATAGGGGATATGAGATGTTATAATGCAGTGTTCTCTTTCTTCAAACATAACGCTTTTTATATAAATCAAAATGTGCCATTTTGAGCTCATTGACTCTCAAATCATTGTTCCTTGCCTTATTGCTTGTTGCATAGTTCTTATAGGAAAGTGTTGCTCTTGGTAGTCCTTTCATGTACCACCTGTTCTGATGGTAGGCTCTTGAACTTGAGTATTACCCAATGTGAGCTAGGTTTTTATTGGCTTAAGAGTTACACTTGGTTCCTTTGTGGTCTACAAAACTATCACCCTTTTCTAGGAGTTATCCCTTCTCCCTCATTTCACATATTTAACCACATTTTTATTGTCTCCAATTTTCACTAATCAGCACTTCAGGACAGACTCTTTTCAAAGTCTGGCTTTTATGTAATGGCTGTGAAGAAAGCAGGGAAGGCTGGGGTTGTGGGTCAAGTGCAGGATAGTGCCTTACCAGTTTTTGCTGCCTTCACTTCACCCAGTAGGGAAAACTGTAAGTCACTGGGAAATAACAAGCTATGCAGATTTTGCCAAAGTGCCATGAAATGATCACATAGCGAAGCAAACCCAGACAAAACAAAAGAACTACTTGTTTCTTGGGTAAAGCTGACAGGAGTTAATTCTCAGAAAGCTTTTTTAAAAATTCTGTTTGCCAGAATCATCTTTCAGCTTTGCACAGTTGAGAATACAACTTAAAGTGACATAATGCATTAAAAATGTGTGGCGCAAAAAGTTCGCCAATCTATGGAGGCATTCTTACTGCAACCCAGTGATTACTATAATGGCCCCTTGGTCGTTGAGTCAGAGTTTTGAGTTTTTGTGATTTCCTTTAGTTTTGAGAGGGGATTATAGTCTTAAATTTTGTTAAAAGTGTTTTGTGTTTCCTGGTGTTCAATAAGTTTATTAGTTCTGATTTGTATTTCCTTCTTGTTCCCTCAGTCTTGTCTTCGTGTCAATTTTGCCTCCGTGGTTGTTTTTCTATGTCAAGAACTTAACAAATGAGAAAGAACTCAACCTATATACTAGTAGAGCAAACCATTATGAACAGGAACAATAAACAAATAAAAATAAATAATAAAACAAAACATAAATAATAATAAACAAAAATTAAATAAGCTCAATGAAAAACAACCCCATTCACCCCATGCTTTCCTAGCAGAGGGTTTGGTCCATTTGTTATATTATATTTATACTTCTGTGTTAAACTTACCATTGCAATTGAAAACCCTTCTGAAACCCTAAGCCCATACTCAACATGCACCTTCCTTGGAATGTACATGTTGCGTTGACACAGCTCACAGCTACTGTTATTGGCCGGTTAACTGTAGTGGATTTCTTCCATGCTTTCTTTTCCTGTTACTTTTTCATCATAGCTTTTGAATAATGAGAGAATAACAAATGTAGCACCCCACCCGTTATACTGAGTCTAAACCCACTTACCTCAGTTTCGACCCCGAACCTGTTAGGTTCGTTACAGCACAGATACCACGAAGGGTTCTGGTACGGACAGGAATCAGGGAAACTAACATTAAACCCCTTGCCTGCAGGTTAGACTTAACCAGTAGTAAAAGAAATGACCCCCAGACAACTCTTTAGCACAAAACAGAACATTTACTGAACATAACAGCAGGATGAATAAGGTACAAACACACCCTTTTTTAACTCAAATGATGTCACGGCAAATTAAGCAAATGCAATATACCTTTTAAATTATATTAAACAACGCAAAATCAAGTTATCACCTCTTGGTGGTTATCTCCAAATATGTTATGTGAATACAGTAACTACACAATACTCACACATGGGCCCCACACACACTCACATTCACATTCGTTGCAGGCCTGTTTGTCGCTCACGCTGTGCGGTGGCGAAACATCTATGGGCTCAAATTGTGGTCATAAATATTTTGTACTTGTAAATCAGGATTTGTATGTGTAAAAAGAATTTGTGTGTGCGTAAAAAAGATTTGTGTGTACGTAAAAAAGATTTGTGTGTGCGTAAAAAAGATTTGTGTGTACGTAAAAAAGATTTGTGTGTGCGTAAAAAAGATTTGTGTGTGGACATAGCCAAAAAATGCCTGTGAAACTCTGCACTCAAGTTTCAACTTACAAGTACGAATTTTGACCCGATTTTTCTTCCTTTAAGCTGATTGTTTAATTTGTGATTGACATGACATTGACCAATCCAATCAGAGAACAGATGGGTTTGGCTGTGGGGGGGGGGGGGGGGG
>VVHJ01045398.1:0-23036 GCA_015107715.1 Tylochromis polylepis
GAGAGATGTTAAGGCAAAAAAATAAATAAATAAAAAATGCTGCAGTAGGCTCCGGTAATAAACTTGCTAGACTTCGTGGTAGAATCAAATGAAGGGAGAATATCAGTGGGATATAGTCTTTGGCTTTTCTGATGATAGGTGTGAGCTTTTTCAGTCTGTTCCCTCTCACGCTAATGTCCAAATTCTTGTATTTATTTCAACCAAAAGCTCTGTTACTGCAACCAGAAAATGCACAACTTGCAGGTTGTATATTGAATTTTAGATTGGAATTCTGGATTCCAACAATTGTTGGAGAGAAAGAAGTAGTGCGCACCACCAGCACATTTAAAAACAACCAAGCAAAGCCCACCAATGTAGAGGCGTACCTCATAATCGAATCATAATACAGTGCTTCTCCACTTGCACCATGTTTTCATGTCTCTCAACCTGCACAGCACTATAAATAGGTGTGATGCCACAATTGCAAAACTGCACCTCTGTTCTGCAGATTGTGCATTTTCAGCAGACAAATTCATAATAATAAACTTCATTTAAAACGTACCTTCAAATAACAAAGTAACAAAGTGCATCACTTAAAAGATTGAAAACAAACCACACTAAAATATTTAAAACAAGCTAAATGTCTTGATGCATGCTCAATCATCCAGGTAAGGAAATCCCAAAAGGTTGATTCTGTTCATCTGGACGTAGTGTTTTCAGTGGGAGAAACATTTTGTCACTCATCCAAGTGACTTCTTCAGTCTCTTCCACTGAAAATGCTACGTCTAGATAAACAGAATCAACTTTTTGGGAAGACAAGCTAAAGGTGAAATAACATTGGAAAAAAAAAAGAAATTGAAATTGCTTGGAAGAGAAGATGAAACATAGAGACAAAAGGCATTTTCTGTGCCTCCCAAAAAATATATAAAATTAAATATATATATAAGATTCTTTGAAAGACTTTTAAAAGACAAGAAGGAACTTGCCAATCTGATCTTTTCAGGGAGATTGTTTCAAAGAATGAATGGCTCAACAGAAAAAGTCTGGTCACCCTTGGTCCACAGCTGAGATTAAGGGATGGCCACCAAAGCCTTGGCTGAGGTCCTCACGTTACAACCGGACATGTATACTGTCAGAAGATCTCAAATACACTGTCTGCTAGCCCAGACAGGGCCTTAAAAGTCATTGATAAAATCTGAAAGTCAGTCTTGTGGTTCTGAAGTTTTGTGGTTTGCAAGTTTAAGTCGCATTGCCATGTTCTTTTCAGAGAGAAGAAACGTTCTCTTGGCAACCCTTTCACACAAGCCATACATTTTCAGTCGTTTTGTAAATGTGCTGTCAGCAAGTTTAACATTTAACATGCTAACTGAGGCCTGTAGAGTCTAAGCTCTTAGGCCTTTGCGATGTCTTTCAGCATGGTTTGATCTTGGGGTGAATTTGCTGAAACAGTGACTCCTGGAAAGACTGGCGACTCTCTTGAACATTTGTGAATAGTCTTTCTTGCTCTAGAACAGTGTTTCCCAACCACTGTGTCGCGGCACACAGGTGTAATGATCAGGTGTGCCGTGAAAGATTATCTGGTTTCACCTGATTGGTACTCTAAGCGACCGGCGTGAGTAACAGGCTCTGATTAAATGGGTTGCCAACTGCCAGTAAAACTGAAGAAGAAATTACATAATAGTCATGCTGTGAGTGAGACAACGCAGCGCGTAATAGCAATAGATATTTGAAAAGAAAAAGTAGTCAGTGTGACCTGGGTCCTGGAGAAAACTCCGACCCAGATGAAGGCCCTAGCATGAGTAGCGGTCAGAAGAAGAAAAAAAAAAAAAAAGGTATACTAGGGACAAACCGAGCCAATTCCACTACGCCTGGTGCATGGGGAAAATTTTTCAATATGCTTTTTGTGACATTTTTGTTTGGTGTGCCGTGTGATTTTTCTAATGTGAAATATGTGCCGTGGCTCCAAAAGCTTGGGAAACACTGCTCAAGAATGATGCACTTCATATTCCTCGGAAACGGCCTTATAAGCCTTACCAGATGGATGGGCAGCAACAATTGCTTCTCTAAAGTAACTGCTGCATATTGACGCACACCTGAACGCTTCAGTCCAGAAAATTCTGCATGTGAACCTGCCTGCTACTTACCATCTTAATTCCTATGGAAGCAGAGTGTACTTAGTTTTTCGCAGGGCTGCATAAACTCCTGTGAAATCTTTCTTTTTCACGTCACTACTCTGTGACACACCAAGTTCTAAAAAAGAAAATCCTTTAAAATGCTTCAATTTGAGACTATTATATTAAGCGTAGCCATTCTAAAGCATTCAAAATACATGACAAACAAGTCTTCGGAGCTCGTTATCTCAAATAAGATAAATGGGTTACATATTTCTTTTCGGACAAATAAGGGTGTATACTTTTTCACTCTTGTTTACCTTCCAACAAGACTCATTAATGCAAATACATCTATCAGTTTTAGCACCTATTTTTAAAATATAGCAGCTTAAAGTGTCAGATAATTCTTAACCATGATATGCATTTTATTTTTCATTTGATCCGCTTGGTTTAAAGCCCTGTGTCATTAATGTGAGTCACCATAACACTTATCTTTTTGCGTGAGTCTTTTCTGCCTAGTGTTAATGTTTTGAGTTGTTGATAGAATAACCTTTTTCCCCCCCGCCATCAGGTTAAGAAATTAAGTAATATAGCTGAATGCACTCTGAATTAAAGCAGATGTTGACAACACATACCCCATGTTTAAAAGGAGGTGATTTAAATGTAATGAACTTAAACCTCCAGATTTTGCAAATATATTCTAACCATCTGTATTTCTCTCTGGCAAGAACATCGTACACATGTAATATGTATTACAATAACATGAAAATATGCTGAGAATTTGGCCTGTAAGACTTTTAGGAGCTCAAAAGTAAAACCGTGAGCTCAAATCTTTGGTATTTCGGTGGGAATGTGTGCAGGGAACAGAGAGACACACTGACATTGACCCGATGAGAAACTGTCCATCAGCAGCAGCCGATCTCTCAAGATACGAATCAAAAACACTCCTGGACTTCTCCTAGGTGGCAGGGAGTGATGAGACAGTTACTAGACCAAAGACTAAGGGGAAGGTACAGGGGCTGAAGCATGCACTGGACACCTCTGGAAGACATGTGCAGGAGAGCAGGAGAGATGCCATCTAATATTTACTCAGGTGGAATAATACAAAGCCAAAGCTGTCCAGTGTGGAGTCATAAAACAAAGAAGATTCTGAAGAATGTGCTCCATATGTTGCTAAGAAGAGATAAGCTTTAGCTTAAGTCCCAGATTGTGTATCAATGTTTGGACCATAAATGGATTCCTTTAACACTTTCTGGGCTACCTTATTAGTCAAAAAGATTAGCTAGGGAATACTGGAAGTCCCTAAAGGATCAAATGTAAAACTGTTTGCACACCAAGTCTGATTTTCTTTTTTTAAACATCTAAATGAAAATATACCAGCATTTCTAGACATACTGACCACATAACACTGAAACAGCAAGTCATGTTTAACCATGCATTCATACAGTGCTTTAGCCTATATAGTTATCTCCCTCACATTCAGAGCCACCAGTTAATGACCCATATCTTGACACAAGAACTATGTATGAAACATAGACGTAGACTCTGTGTCTGAGAAGCAAAGCCGGTGCTATAAGTGCATTGAACAGCGTTCAGTGCCACCATTACACATTTTCCTAAGGAGTTTTTCCTATTTTCCTATCATTTTCATATTCAAATCTTTTAGAATGTGTCACGTTTACTTTAGAAATTATGGTTCCTAGCAGTGTCCATAAAGGCTATAAAGCAGGATATGTTTTAAGGCTACCATATAAACATGAAACATTCCTCAGTTTCCCAATCAGATCCATCCGTCCCTCTTCAAACATCAAGGAAGAGAAACTGTCCATCGGAGGCAGCTGATCTCTCAAGATACAAATCAAAAACACTCCTGGACTTGCTCCTAGATGGCAGGGAGCGATGAGACAGTTACTGGACCAAAGACTAAGGGAGAAGGGTACAGGGGCTGAAGCATGCACTGGACACCTCTGGAAGACAAGTGCACTATGGAAAATCTATTATGTTTTCCTAAAATGATACAGAAAGTAATTGTACCATCAAGGATTTTTTTCAAAGCTTGCCTGTGTTGGAATAGTAGGTGTAGCTTATACAGCTTTCACACAACTTTACCGTGAGGACTCCAACATTTTATCATCTACTTACCAAAATCCAGCTCATTTCCAAACGGTCATTTGAGACGGTTTGGAGTGCAAATCATTTTCCGCCTGGCTTTCATCATTTCCTCGTGGTTGCTAAAGCTTGTTTTAACTGACTGACATTTAATTTTGAATGAATAAAAGTGACATTCTGTGGTTCCAGTCCATCACACTTGCATTCTATGGATTTCAATAATCATTCTTTTAGAATTACATAAAACTTTCTGTGAACCAAAGCGGGTGAAATGATGAATAGACTGGCTAATGTCAGCAGACACCACTATAATTTTGCCTCTTATTTTTTAGGACGGGTGAGCCTCTTTTTTTTTTTAGATCAGGAGTTGTAAATTTTCATCTTTTCACGACTGAAAAACATTATCCGCATTGCTCCTTGATCACTGATGCTTTCCATCTTTCATGAAAAGGTCTTTCTGGATTACTGGAATAGTTCAGATTCAGACATGTTGAACTTTCTCTTCCTCTTAATTATTAATTATATTCAACCTTTTCTTCAAAATTCTCACAGTAGTAAAAAATTACTTATAGACTAGTGCCAGAAGTTGAGTTCAGACTGTGAGTCACCTTTGGCTTAGATCCCGAACAGGAGGCCAGGAAGAAGATGGGCCCAGATGCAAGCTGTAATAGTCTAATCACTGTTTTGCTAGAAAATCCAAAGAGATGATGTAAGAGATATGGGATGGAGAGGAAATGTAAACAAGGGCTAAATATACAGCTGCATTGTCATCGCAATTAAACTAAATATTTTGTTATTTCAGAATGAACATGGCTGAGAGTATAGATTTAAGGCAAGATGGTTTTTTTGCTGCACTTAAACATCTCTTGCTGATTTAAAGGTATTTTAGTGACTATATTTCAGAGCATAACAGGTTTATTACAGGCCCTGCATCACAAAGTGTTGATTTTAAGCCTAAGGAGTCTAAGAAAACCTGCCTGTGCTGCAGCAGGTGCACATTCCTCCAGGGACAAGCCAGGAACCTTGAGGTAGTATTTAACACAGATGTTTGACCCTCCTTAAGATGTTAGCCCTCTATCTTCATAATACATGGTTGGGAGTTCGAGTAAAAACATACCAAGGTTCATGAGCCAATGAATGTACAAATTAAAGGACTGAAAATGATAACGAGACAGTAAATAATGATAGATCACAATTATTTCAAGCTTGTGCAAAAGAAACTTGTGATGTCAGAAGAACTTATTTGTTAAATCATCCATCCACCCATCCGCTTCTGCTTATCTGGGGCTGGGTCGCAGGGGCACCAGCCTAAGCAGAGAAGCCATGACCTCCCACTCCCTAGCCACCTCCTCCAGCTTGTCCAGGGGAATGTCAAGGTGTTCACAGGCCAGCCGACAGATATAATCGCTCCAGTGTGTCCTGGTTCTGCCCCAGGGCCACCTCCCAGTGGGACATGCCCGGAACACCTCCTGGAACAGTCCTATTTTAATAAATGTCCCATGTCAACTCAACTCAACTTCAGGTTGCTCAAAAAGTCTCCCTCAGAAGGAAGCATCCACGGGGCATCCTGCCTGAGTCACCTCAACTGTCTCCTTTTGATATGAAGGCATTGTGGCTCTACTCTGAGCTCCTCTCCAATGACTGAACTCCTCACCTTACCTTTAAGCCTGAGCCCAGACACTCTACGGAGGAAGCTCATGTCTGCTGCTTAAATCTGCCGCCTTTTCACGTTCTGTTAAAAAAACTGCAGCAGTTCAGCGCAATCTGTAATTGATATATCAACCGTGCGACCTGGATCCTATTCGGATGTGAACTTGTATCAAATGCTAAAAAAAGGCAAAGATTACATTTTGTTTAAATTACCAGCGGCAAGTGTTAAATGGTTAACCGAGCCAAGCGTCTTCCTCCAATAGCACACCAAACACCACATAAAAATAATGGATAGTAAGTACAGATTGATGGTTTTGGTGGAAACATTTGCCTTCATAACTTAAACGTCAGAGTTTGTGAAATATACAAGATAGAGGGAGCTGGTGTATTTACAGTTGGTGTCCTGATTTAAGAGATATTTATACAAGATAAAACACAAGACCTAAAGAAAACCAAGCAATCCTTTCAATTATCAGCCTTCCAATAAATCTTCAACTGTGTCCAAATATGTGTGCTGTTAAAGACAAAGCGATATCATATTTTCTTCAGGCACCCAGATGGTGTGTACTTAATGCAACACTTCCTCGGATACCAAGTAGACAGCTTAAGATGACTCTCAATCTTCCCAGTGGCAAATGTTTTTTTAATGATGATGGTCCACAGCCCACATGTGATCCCAGTGTATCTGAAAAAAAAAAATATCTACTTTAACACATGCAAAAAAAAAAATGGGGAAAAAAAATTCAGTGAGATTAGATTAAGTGTATCCGTTTTCATTTGCTCTGAAATTGGTCCAGGGGCCCCAATTTTGGGGTGATGTTGTCTCTGGACAATAGCAGCTGTTCACAGAAGGCAGGGGGAACAGGAGAAATCATTACAGTGGGGCTCATCCAGGCTTTCATTGGCAAAACAGAGAGGCGAGCCAATGTAAGTGCCACTTAAATTCTTTTACAGATCTGATGTGCGATGTGATGTTTGATTTAATGGGTAAACAAGCCTTTCATCCACCCTGAAACGGCTTCCAAATGGCCCATGGCATGTTCTCGTTGAATTTGGCTTTTGCAAGTTCAACCAGCTAATTGTGCTTTCATTCAAGGAACCATTTCCTGTCAGAAGCTTTCCTCTCTTAGAAGAGAGTCTGGCCAAATAATTAAAATATGCATGATTCAGCTCAATCTATTATTAGCATCATTCGATTGCCAGTTATCAAACACTCTAAAAGATGATTGCATAAAACATGAGGCCAGTTTGATCTTTAGTTTCCAAATTCCTTTCTATATCCCCCAGTGGCAGATACAGTGCATTGAGAGACAGGGCACAGCTGCCATGTTGGCTGCACAGACTAACATAGCAGATAATGCTCTGGCTATCCATTTTCTTTTTATAGACTAAGACACTAGCCATGAAATCCATGTCTTGTAATCAGCCAAGAGTAATATTTCACAGTTAAATGTTATGCTTTTCCTCAAGACCTGCAACTGTGAGAAAGTGTAGCCCAAGCAAAACTGGAGAGAAGAAAAAAAGAAGTAGGTGCGTGAATTAAGAGCTAATAAATAAAGAACTTTTCTGTGTAGTTTGGGGTATATCATATAGAGATTTCTGTGTCTCTCTCTCCGGTAAAATCAAGCCGTGGAACTAAAAAGAAAATAGATCCTGATTAGGCGATTCTCAAATATCACAATGGTTGCTTTTCCAGACAAAATGTCCTCTTTGTCCACTTGATAGATGGTTGCAAACTGCTGAGGCCTTATCCCCACCTCTCCACAACTCTGTGACACCATTCAAGTCAAGGTCATATGATAGCCCTGCAGGACTCTTTCCTTTCTAAAGGCTGTCCACCTTGGTCCTGCTGCTTTGAAATCAAACTTGCCATTGTTATTTTTACTGCCCATGACAAGGACAAAGGGACTGGGCAGCAGGGACACACACACGGCTTGAAATGCAATAGGGCTGGGAATTCCTCTTTAATTTCAATGCTATACTTGATCTCTGGGCTGCATGACTGACCACCTTATTATCTATAGCGACAGGAGCTTATCAATACAGAACTCGCTGGGCCCACAGACCAAAGACAAACACTTCCTTTATGCAGGATGTACCCTCGGGGCATGAGACACGCCGCGCAGGCCAACCAGCTGAATTCCACAACTGAAAGGGTGGGAGACTGAAAATAATTTCTAAACAGCCAAATTAGTCTAACAAAAAAGGAAAATAAATCTGATAACATTAAAATAAATAACATAACATAAGCTAAGAAATTTTTTACACTTTCTAGAGAGCTGACTTTGTCACTAAGCAAAATAAATGTACAGAGTGGGACAAATAATACAACACCAACATCAATCAATTATCCATTATTCAACAGCAGAATAACTGGTACTACTAGTAAGGGTGTATGTATTGGCAGAATATGATTTTATCACATACATGTGTGGTTAAAAAAAAAAATGCAACAAATACAAACACACCAAAATAAAGGAAGCCACACATATACAATAGTAGGAATGAACAGTACAAATTCCCACATCTTCGTGACCTTCTTGTAATTTCCCTTTAACATACATAATAATAATAATAAAACAAAAAGATATTCGCGCCAATTCTTAAACCGCTCGGTCATCCAGTAAACGCTGATATGTTGTCGCGCAGTTTGAGGCAACATCAGCAAATATTAGAAGTGGAAAACTGGATCTAATTTGAGGGATCATCGCTGGTGACAAGCAGGCAGTGTTTAGTACATACATTACTTTTATGGTTTTAATATGAACAAGATGACCCCTGCCCAAATTTTCTGAACCAAAAATAGCTGTATTTATTTATTTAATTACTTAGTTTGACAAATCAGCTTCCATCAGTTTTCCCAGTTCTTTGCAACTCCTTACATAAGACGCTGACGTCTGTGACAGCCTTGCTGCTTGGAAATGATCTGAGAGCAAACATACCTTGCAATCTGATTGTGAGGCATTTTGCCCAATGCATTCTTGAATGAAGTTGCCTGCTGTTACGGAGTGACTGATGGCTTTCCTGGAAGTATAAGAAATGTATTTAATTGCTTTTTAAAGGCGGTGGGTGTTTACTTTCAGGGTATATTATGTTCTGCAGTCACTTGAAGACATTTTTGTAACTGAATAAGTGATTTATCACCATTTGATGACAGTATATTATGTTACTCAGTAGCAATCAACATGTTGAACATGTCATATCTTTCTAATGTGCTGCACTACTCTGTATCAACCTGTCAGTTTTCTTTTAATATTTGTGGCTTATTTGACAGAGTGCCTTTTAAAAAGATGATAAAGTAAAATTACTCCTGATTTGGTATTTTTTCTCCATGATGAACACTGCTCACCTGCTTCACCATTAATGTTTTGGACATGCTGGGCACAGGTTTAGCCACCAAATGCAACAGTCAAACAAGTTTTAATCAAGTCTGCTGTGTGAAGAATGATGTTAATAAACTGCTACATGGTTTGAGGGGAATTTTAATCGCATGGTTTATGTTCACTGGCAGTATTTTGTGTATCAGGTCTTATGTTCTTGTACAAGATCGAAAGCCCCCCCCCCCCCCTCCAAAGAAGTGGGGGCGAAGTTGTATATCACGATACACAAAGAAATTCAATCATACTACATGAACTACTTTAGCTTGCACACAGTGCATCTGCAAGCCACTTTGCAACTTCCCTCTATAAACTATTGGATATATAAAATAATCTACTTTTGAATATAGCGGTCCAGAGTTACAGAGAAGAGAGGTTTTAAGTTGTATTTAAACTAAACATGTCAAAAAGTTCTGGGTACAGCCAGGACTGCTGAATTACAGCTGAATCACCCAGCAAACAAAGGTGGGCGAGCTTCAACCCTCACTTAAGAAACAGTCAAACTGTCTTTTTTTTTTTCCCCTTTTGGAATAGAGTGAAACATGAACACTGAAAACAGGAGTCAAAGTTAAACGAATTAACAGGAATAATTGGCATGACAGCAGGAGGTAGGACGGGGTGGGAATGTGTGGGTTGGCAGGTTTGCCTTTAACAGCAGGGGAGTGTGGTGGCGTTAGGAGGATAACCAGGAGTAACTTCCCATTCAGAGCAGACAAACAAGGGGAAACGGTCATAAACCTTTTTTTCACAATCACAATTTAACTGATTTTCTGCTCTGATTTTCCAGGACAAAACCATAAAAAGCTTCATATTGTGCTTGAGTTGCCACGGGTTAACGTTAATTAACGACAACGTTGTTACTAAATGTTTTACAAATAAATTTAAAAAAAAAAGAACATTACACATTATCCCCACTCTCCACTCAAATATTAAAATGTAATGTATTTTACTACAGCTTGACAATTTTTTACTTAAAAAGGGCTTTATAGAGATTTGCTAATGTCTTTTAAGTTTGAATTTAAATTTTTATTTGCCTATTTTTTTTCTTATTTAATCTTCATTAGTCTATAACATAATCTTTGTCGCAGTCTTGGCTAAATAGCCCTGGGAAGTGTCAATAACTTAGGCTCCCTGCTTCATATGTAACAGAATTGTGCTCTTACATACGTAATGTTAGATTGGCTGGGAAATTGCAACATCAGAGCCTTTCAACAAACAGCTGAAGACAAACAGGGAGCAGGGTGGGTGGTGGCAGCACACCTTAAGTTTCAGACGTGAACCTCCCAACAATGGACACCCTCAGGCATCCTGTGCAGGTGTGACCTGGATTTGATAAAACCCTTAACTTCTTACCCAGTGCAAATAAAGTCAGAGCTGCCCAGGTGCAGCTTTTGTTTGTGTGTAACTTTTTGTTTGGCAGTCCAGCAGCTTTCGCAACAGAGTCTGGGAAGCAATAGCACAACAAAGGCAAGGCACTGCAAGCTTTATAGGTTCATCGGATCAGACGGCTAGCGAAGGGCTCCTTCTGCTGACTACAACCTGAATGCTTATGAAACAACTAAATTTTTAAAAATCCATTAAAGTCTACACTGCGAACGCTAAATAGGTCGCACTCTTGGAGGGGTGCAGTGACACAGCACATAAAGCAAAGATGAGTTCTTTTCATCAAGAGTCATGTCTGCTATCAATCTTTTTTAACGGCATTGTTAGTTCAAGGACAGAGGAGACAGAATAACCCAACGCATGAATTAATTGACAGGTGTAATTTCAATCTTAAAACTTGAAAGGCTGAGTGTGACAATAAAAAGGAACACAAAGGAGTGACCCCATTGACGAATCAGACAAGAGATGATAATGAATGTGTCATGCATCTAAAGGAAAAGCTATAACTCTGCTGTCTTGTCCATTGTGCACCTAAAACGGATGATTTTTCTCTCCTCGCAGCCTTTCGGTGATGAAATCCTTTACTGCAAATTTAGTAGGTGACACTTGAGACACCAGATGGATTTACAAGAAAAACTGTAAAACTTCTAAATCATAAATAATATCATACAAATAAGGTCATTTGATCATTTAATTTCAATTCAATTCAAATGTGATCATTTTTAAGTAACAAACGTAATCCTGTAGATGCGACCAAGAAGAAAGGCTGGGTGTGTTTCAGTGTGTCTGTGTTTAATTGTGGGCCTTTAAAGCATGCACCACACTTAAAATTAAATGCTTCAAATAATAATAATAATAATAATAATGTGCAAACACAAAGAAGAAAAGAAAGGAAAAAGTAAAAACACATGCTGGAAGAGAACTGCTTTGCATTAGAGCACAGTAAGAAAACGAAGACATGAGGACCTGGAATGCATTAGAGGGGCTGATCTTCAGGTTTGAGGTGTGTAGAAGGTAGGAAGCTTAAATCTAGTCCTTCCAAAAGCTAACTTTAAACAGTGTGAGAGACAGTTTATGATCCTGGGTGGTCTCACTATCGAACCTTATCAAAGACAAACAGGTGTAGTTTGTAACTGAAAGAAGAGGAAAGAAATTTAAACTGAGGCCAAATTCTTCATGCAGCATGACTGCATTTTTGTCTTTTGGGGTTTTTTGGGGTTTTTTGCACATGTTAGCATGGAAATACAGCATGTGTGGTATTTATAAATAACACTGGGATCAGTGCTTGCTAACAGATTACAACGAATGTATTATAAACAATACATGGTACAATACGAGTCTGAAGCTATGTATGAAACTGGTCTCAACATATGTTTTACTTCGTGTCGACACGTGTGCAAATGTTGTCTCTGGAACACATCTGTGTAATGTAAATATACCAATGAGGTCAAGCTTCGTCAAACTGCATTAAGATTACCTGTTACATAAACAGTTTCAAAGAGGAGGAGTATAAAGTGCACCAATGTGGGTTCAATTTTAAGCAGAAAGGAGCTCAAAGGAAAATAAACATCTTCCCAATCCAATTTTTCAGCAAAGGGAACTCTTAAAAGGTGAAAAAGAAGAAGAGGTGGGAAAATATTATGTCAGCAAAACAAGGGTAGGGATGTAAACTGTAACATTTTGCTTGTTTTTATTATGACTCTGTTTTCTGCATGCAGGAAGAAATAATACATTTTCACTGGATGTTTCTCTGAAAGAAAAAAAGTTGGCTTAAGTTATTAAGGGATGAAAGAAAGAAAGAGGAGTGGGGGCTTTTACATGGTAGGGTTTACTCTGTTAACATCCAGCAGGGAAGCTTTTGGTGTTACTACTCCTACTCCCCTCCATGCACTTCATGTGATCTCATAATTGCAAAGCCCACAGGGGCAGGTAAATGGAGGTCAAACAAAACTCCTTTTTGTTACTCGGGCATCTTAGAAGTGAATCATTTGAAGTCTATCAACACTAACACTCCCTGCAGAACAATGCAGTTTACATGCCCGCAAATGGTCCACATTCCTTTCATCATATAAGCAAAGACTAAGAATTATGTTAAAAGTAACTGTTTGCAATGAAAATAGTCAGCTTCATGGTCACGAGCTGAAATCTTTCCCTCGTGCATCTAGGTTTAATTAAGCATACAGGTTTCGCCTGCGATCCAAAAACATCTCGCTCAACAGCTACGTCTGAGACTGGACAGATGGGCAAGTAAAATCCAGAAAATCGCAGTCATAACAAGCAAGTCCTGCCACTTAGAAACCATCTTGGTAACACGGTAACACCTCCAGAGAGTTATTTGGGCAGTTATTTTGAAGGCTTAGTCTAAATGAATATGGACCAATGCATCAAAAGAACAGTTATGTATTAGGATATGAAAGAATATACTGAGGGGAGAAAAAAAATGCAAGAAACCAATAAAGTGGGGTATAAAAACATTAAAACTGGGTTTTTGAACACAGTTTAATGAACTTTTTCAAAACAGAAACACCAGAGACTATAGAAATAAAATACAACGCATCTTCATTAACATCATTGTCGTCTTCAGATTCTGGTTTAGAACCAGATTCTCTAAGCAGGACGATTGCAAAAATGTGATGACAGGATTTGAAATTTATAAACAAAAAAAATGCAAGTAGTTTCAATTCAATAATGGTCATCATAATGTACCAAGAGCAGCACAATTTAGTGGATCAAAAATTAGGAGACCTTCTAAGGGAGGGAGCAGGTATTGTACTAATCAAAATAAGCCTTTGTAAGCTCAGGGTTTACAGATATGTTTCAGTCTGGAAACAGCACAGCTATTCAGACGGATCAGAGGCAGCTATAGAAGAATGCATTTTTGAAATAAGGGCAAACTCACAAAATATTATCAACAGCCTTAACAGCTCTGTTTAATCAAAAGACCGGCATTATTGAGGACCAGAAATATGTGGGACTCAGCTCTAAACATTCACGATG
Organism: Tylochromis polylepis; assembly: GCA_015107715.1. NCBI lineage: Eukaryota > Metazoa > Chordata > Actinopteri > Cichliformes > Cichlidae > Tylochromis > Tylochromis polylepis. The sequence goes on from VVHJ01045398.1 coordinate 13,607, forward strand.
AATACAAAGTCACAGCGTTGAACCATCCATCCACGCAAAATCGGCCACATCAGGCCTAAATAGGAAGGGCTTTTTTCTGAATTACATTCAGTACAATTTGCAGTAAAATGCCCATTTCAAACATTATTAAACCATAGTTATATGAATTATTTAAATACTCTCCTTCCCACATTTTGCGCTGTGAAAGAGAAACTCCTACAAATACATATGCAATAACGCCAGCCGCAAAAATGCCTGTATCTATGCCACGCAGTGGCAAATCTGATACCGAGTCTCTGTTAATAAATCCCAACAGTAGTTTTTGTAATGTCAAAAGAGGGTTTTGCGGTTGGCAGAGACAGTTAGCAAATCTGGCTCTTAATCTCTTCAACCAGGATTCCCCAGGAAAGATGTGTGGAAAAAGATGCAGACAATCTTTCAAATGAATTACAAACATCCAACTCAAACTACCCTTAACCCTATGTGGGTCCCCAAAAATATGGTGGACTGAAGTTAAAAGTACATGATCACAATAAAGTCAACAAACTGCTTCCCAACTTGAGAACTTTGAACTTCGGTGCAAAACAAGAATGCAGTTTTATGACTCTTCAACTGAAGGCCTTCACTCCCATCGCATTTGACTAACAATACATCTGACCCTTAAACTTGGTGTGATTAGTACACATACAAGTAACAATGTCAGAACAATCTTTACAGGTATAAGGTTCTCCAAGGTCCACTTTAGTCCGAGACCAAATTGACTGGTTATCTGCAAAAGGAGATTAAAACAGCAGGTCTGGGTAGGGCTTCGCTGACTTCAATAGCAAGACTAATCATTCCCTTTATGTTGTGTAAAGTTTTATTGTGCAATGTCAGATGAAACACTGAGCTGACCGTGTTCCCCTAACAGTTTATATAACTTCAAGCCTGCACCACAGCCCCACAGGTGAGGCCCCCTTACAAACTATCTTAGTGGTTCAATCCAGAAAGCAAACTTAGGACTAGGTAGTTTGAGTTTTTGTAAACAAAGTTTTATGGATCAGAGACGGGTAGGCAGCCGGGTCTCGTGGTATTTGGGGAGGAACTGGGGAGGGCATTTCCATTCAACTTGACACAGTATGGATTTTGTTCCCATCCTAATGGAATTGTAGAAATATTTGAGGGGAATCCCATTACGTAGCAATTGGAGTGCTGTAATAATGTACTCACAGTCATTTTCCCACTGCGGTTGGCTTCCTCTCGCTCTGCCAGGGCTTTCAGGAAGTTATCTTTGAGTTCTTTTCCTGCACTTGCCAGTGTCCTGGAAAAAACAACACTCAAACGGTTTGAAATGTTTCTCTTAACCTGAAAAAAGTCACATGAAGCCTTAAAGGTTCTTTATGGAAGCTTTTCACCTTCACCTTCGTGTTGCAACAGGGCAGTCTGACCCCCTCCTGCTCTAACATGAGCAAATAATCAAACATTATGAAGAAAGAGTGAATCAAAAATTGGCCGCTGATTTGTTTTTTTATCTCCTCTGACATTGTAGAAGAGAGATATTTCCTGTCTCTGTCTGCATGACTTTCCTGTCAATTTGTAAGCATAATCCCACAGACTCAAGCCAGCATCTAGCATATCGTCCACAGTACTTCAACAAAGCTTATCTAGCTCTGAGTACACCTCCACATATTAATTCTTAACGAGAGGTATCAAACTAAGTTGTTAATAAGTCAGTGTTTTTACTCTAAAATTAATCTAAAATGTACAAAAATCAACAGAAGGTTCCAGCAAGATGCTATTAATCATATCCGAGTTCAATGACTTTATATGATACTGGCAGCTTTTCACACTTAGGCCAGCCTGTTTCCATGGAGACTTGTTTTCTGGCGCACACAAATGTATCCACACCTGAAAAAACACTGGCACTAATATTTGAACAGTTAACACTGCAGTACGAGCAGCAGAACTTTGGCATGCGTCCAGAAGCGGCTGTGCAAAACATTCATCAGATCCGCACCAAGTTAACATCTTGAAGGCAGTAAACAGGCCATTGGTGACTTCTTAGTTGTGGTTAAAACATGAAGGAGAAAGAATGTAAAAAGAAAAGCAGAACAGCCTTTAAATAAGCCACATAGTAACGTAGAAGATGCGACTCCAGTGTTACTTCAGTTTTCCGATACAGCGATAAACACACACACAAAAAAATCTGAAATTCTCGACAGATTTCCCATGAGTGCATTGTGTGTGTCCTATTTTTCACAAGTAGTCTTGATTTAAGTATTTTAATTATAACGCGGAACCGAAATAGGAATATTTTTACTTCGTCACCTAAATTCAACTTTATATTTATTTATTTTATATTTATTTCATCTTCATTCGTAGTCATATCATCAAAGACCATTTCATAACATGACCAGTGCATTCTGGGACAAACTGATCCATTCAAAATGGGCATTAATCAATTCAAACAATATTTCGTTTTTTTAAACAGACCAAAGTCAGCATTTTGTCCATTATTTTTTCTCTTTTTTGCAAGAAGTGACAGTATTTGGACAAGATGGCGGCGCGCTAAGTAATCAGTTAACACCATACAGATTGGTTAGCAATCTGAATTTATAAATGGAATGGGTTGACTGCACAGACACACATACCTGCTAATCATTGCTAGTAACTCACTAATAAAAGGGCAGAATTTCACTCACTGAAACTGGAGCAGAACAACTTCTCGGATGGTCTGTATCATGTAGCTATTTGTTGTCTTGACTTTTTTAGCCTTTATTTGTACAGATAGTCCTATTGAGACTCAATGTCTCATTTACAAGAGAGACTTATTTTAGACAAACATATTAGGATTACAACAATCAAAGAAACATTAAAATAGCTAAAAAATAACACTTTGATATTAGTGCTTATATGGGTGTTAAGTTTTAGATCCAACAGAAAATTCTTACTAATCAGCAACGAACCACATCTTGACATCGGCTCATCAGTCATTTTGGAACTTTTAACCAAGACTAGATATTTAGAAAATACTTCCAGTCAACAGTTATTTAGTGTCAAAATGATTTCTGGGCACTTGTGCACTATATTTTATCTGTGATGTGAGCTGGTCTCCGTTTTGCTGAAGCAGCACCTTTAACTTGATTTGGATCTTGGCAAAGCAGACATAGGCACGTCTCATTCTGCTGGTTATCTGTGCTGGCGTGGCCAAAAAACATCACTTTCTTATGTGCTATGAGCACGGAGAGAATTACCTGGCTGTGAGGTATAGAGTTCAACCCACAACCCAAGGAATACTTAAAGACCAGCATTTTCCTAGTTATCCTCCTGACCTCAAGCAATGCTTTGTGGGTTGGACATTGTGGGTTCTTTAACGCAGGACTGCTGTGGGAACTACCACCGATTAGCCTCAGCATGAAATTTGGGTCAAACTGACACAAAAGCTGATGTTTGCTCTCTGTGTGAATAAAAATTGCTAATGTACAAATACAAGTGGTCAGAACAGAAAATTCACAGAAAATCTAAAAATTCAGCAGCACTAGAAGTTGTCCAGAGATGAAATAACCTCAGAGGGGACACTCACCAAATTTAAATTAGGTATAATTTTTTACTTTTGTGGGAGGAGTCACTGAATCTTTCTCAATTATGGATCTGAGTGAATATGTGGTCAATTCTTTTAGTAGGTCTACTTGACTGCTTATAAAACTACTTGACACAGAGCAGAACCAAACAGCGTACTGAGGTTCAGTACTTGGATCTTTGCAGGCAATGTGAAAGGAAGTAATGATCCCAAACTCTCCTGCAGACACCTGTGAGCTGGTAATAAATCTGTTTCTTTCATCTTGAATCCAGTCCTGTCTGCTTCACTGTCCAAAGAGCAGACAAGTTCAGTTATATTCTACATTAATGGCTCCTCAAATTCACTTTCCATTCCCAAAGCACTTTAAAAAAGCCTTAACAGCCACAACAAGCGCAGACAAACAGGCAATTTCTGCTCTTAGATAAACTTGACATTACAGTAAAACAGAACAGGATCTAAATGTTTAACTTTACTAGAATTTGGACCAGGATTGTAATTTATACTAGTCATTTGGCCTGTACCCCATAATGAAAGTCTTAGAGGAATCACACAGTGGTAAAAGTGCATGGACAGCACATATTTGGAGGCTAGAAGCTCACTTCATCTTCTGAGTGAGTGAAGGATTGCTGCTGGGTCATAGGGACTGAGGCCCCAAAGTAAACACAGGTGTTGAGGAGGCAAGTGACTGGGGTTACCCCATCCAGTAGCTAAAGCAACACACACAGTCACGGAGACTTCAGTAAGTAAGACTTCAGTAAAGCATATGGGCCGCTGAGATTTTGAGTTTCCTGTCAATTAACAAATTTCTTATCAAGCCTCATTTAGGAATAACAAGAATTTCACTATTAAATGATGGTGATTAGTGGCTAATGACTAGGCACTACTCTCACAGTGATCTACCCATGTGCTTCCAGTGTCTTGTTTTTGGATTGTGGTCATGCAGGTGGTCCATGGAATTCATAGGAAAGAAATGAGGGGGGAGGAGAGCAGTTATTATCTGGCGTTGTGAAAAAAATAAATCTGTCTAAGAGCATTTGTATGACAGATATGAAATTACTTTTGCAAAGAATATGTGTTGGTGTGACAGTTCAAAGGGGGAAACATTAGAAAACATCGTAAATCTAATTTTGGACGCTTTGCAAGTGTCAGCGTATCTGCGTCTTTGACACTTGGACAGTGTTTCTGAGTTGGGATTTCAAAATTTTTTAAGAACTTCCTCCACAGAACGAAAACACCACTTTGCTTGTACAAATTTTCCTAACAAGACCTCTTATTATTAAAAAGATACCGATTAAACAGGGCTGGATTAAAACACTGCAGGGGGCTGGGTTAGTGGTGGTGTGGTTTAAGGTACCGGTGACACAACGAAATATGGTCAAGGAAGTCCAGGTGAAGTAGCGGCCTTAGCGGCGTTAAAAGGCTTATCGGATGCCAAACACTGCACAGCAGTGTGTAATGCCCACAGACAGGACTTTACAACTTTGGCAATTTTACATCTGTAACTGTATCTCTTGTTAGGAAACAGCTCAAGCTATCTACCAATTCTACGCACTTCATATTATTATATATACTTGAATGAATTTAACTGAGACTGTGCAGAACTCCTTTAGATGGCATTGCAGTTTTGTTTTATTCTGGATCGCCGGCTATTCTTACCTGCACCTCTCGATTTTTGTAACCTGGCACGGCTGGTGTAGCTGGGTTGATGACACAAGTGTGCAGTCATGTTGACCTTTACCACCATTTCAATGACATGTCTGTGCAAGAGCTCACTACTCCACTTTACAATACAGCACTCTGGCTTCTTTTTTTTTTTTTCTTAAATGAGGCTTTTACATCAAAGATTGATAAACATTTTTAGAAGTTCATTTAGTTGTTGTTCTGACACCGAAATGCTAGTTTTGTACATCCATTTAAATAAGTGAGACAGGAGCTAAAACATGGAGCAGAAAATGGGTATGTGGACACAAATGTATTTTTTTAAAAATAGCTAGCAATCCTAAAGCATAAAACAGAAAGAAAAACACATCCAGAGCCAATACCTTGCAACACTACTTACTGACAACATCTCATAACAACCACATCCTCCAGATGGTGCATTGCAGTGTTCAGTAAAAGCAGCGACAACACCTGCCGTCAAGTTAACAGGAAACCCTGTTAACTTGACGGCAACGCGACAAATTATAAAATCATTACATGAAAATGTCAAACAAGCAAAAACGCAACAAAAACTCCTGGTCACTGCATTACAAACTGGAGTTTATGTAATGTTTTGTTCACCTCTGCTGGGGGTGAACAGCTGTTACTGCATAACGACCATCTTCCACGTGTGTTTATATACGTGTAAACACATCACTGCACTGCATACCAAAACCCAGAGGGCTTCTTCCTGAGCTGCAAGGCTCTTAAACTGTTGTTTTTACACCATTTATTCTCATTAATATACACTGACTAATCTCATTGGATGCACTGCAGAATTAATGTTTTCAAATTTCTGATATCTTTTTGGAAAGAGCATTTGATTATGTCTACTGTTAGATTGTATAAAAGCATATCTGACAGTCCATGTTGTCTGTTAAACAACAGACAACAGTCGCTTCTTATTCTGTCATCCTGTAATTTTGTATTTTCTGGACCTTTGTCAGCTGCATTACAAATGATAGATTCTTATATATAATTTGTAATGCAGCTTAATACTAACAAACATACAGCACCTGGAACCCAAAAATTAGAAAATACACACATACGTAAATCAATCTTCTTGTAGTGTGAGAGAAAGAGAGAGAGAGAGTGTGAGTCTATGTATGCGTCTTTGTCACAAATGTACTTGATAATGAGGGTGGGAACCCGCAATAATGCCCCCCCAAGGGCCAGAGGCAGACAGAGATGGAACCAGGACAGCCACGCCAACTGCGGCCCCCCAGGAGTACCAAAGACCTGAGGCCACACATCTCAGCGACATCCGTGCGTTCATCCAAGCAAGAGAAGGAGGGAGGCCCCAGATGGGGTGCCCACGGCCAAAGGGTGACCCAGAGGCAGTCAGCCACCCTGGTACGAGTCAAGGGCCCCAGGTGCCCAAGAACCACACAGCACCCGGCAGAGAACCCCCCGTAGCAGGCCAGCTACACATCCCAGAACCAACAAGCATCTCTATCCCAGGGAGGGGCAGAAGCGTCCAGCGGGGACCATGTCCCACAGGGGCCAAGGCTCAGGAAGCCCCAGACACAGGCCCAGCCATGCACACACACACTCATTCAGACCCACTCACTCACTCTCACCCACCCACTAATGATACACAGAGAGACTTTTTTTTTTAAACCACTAAAATATGCTCTATTAGTTGGACCACCAACTAATTTGAATAGAAACTAGAAATAGTTCTTACCCTGCGAAAAACAAGCAGACATACAAAATTAATGTCAGATTTATGAAGTTGTGCACCAGCCTATTTTGTTCTTTCCACCATATGCAAGTTAGCAAATCAAAATCATTCTGAAGCAACGGGCAATAAAAGCAAGGCTCCAACTGAAATAACTGACTTTCTGAGCATCGTTTCCCCCCCGAGACACTCGCTGTGGCTCAAGTGGAGCTGATAGGAAAGAGAAGACAACAGGTGGAGGACCTGATCCGTCAGCCCTGGATGAGAAACTCACTGCAATGAAAATAAAAGAAAATCCAAATTTTCTGGGAAAAAAAAATTTACTATAAGTGATGACATCCAATGATGATTTGTCATTTTTAACAGAAGATGGTTTAAGATAAGACAAAGAATACTGTAACATGCTTAAAGCCTATACCTTTCCCTTTAGTATGTTGTTTTCTTTACATCCTATATTTTTTAAATAATTAATCTATTCTTAAAAACTTTTGAATACTAATTTTTATTAATTTTATAACATTTGTTTTGTTTTATTCTAGGCTTGAGAAATTTTATCACCCTCAATAAATTTGATCTATAGCAAGTTGTCTTTCATGTGTGAAAAGTTGCTACAGGAAATAGTTCCCACCATCAACTGTCATTAAAAAGTTCTTTCTGGAAAACTGGAGTAGCATTCCACCTTAATTTGGAGTCACTGGTTTGCAAATAAATATGCAGCAACTGGACGAGATTTTGATCCAATGACGGGTAACAGATGTGGTGCTATAGAATAATTCCTTATTTTATTCTTAGGAAAAAGATTAGCAGATTTCATTAGCCTGCAGCTTTCGACGGTGTAACAGATGGGAACTTTCAATACTACAGTGATTTCTTTAGAAACAACACACACTGTACCAGAATATTTTTCCTCGGCATGATTGGGAAAATGAATCTTATGGAAAATATTATTTTGGGCTGGTGGACGTCAAGGGAAATTCCACACAGCATGACAATTTACTTTATTTTGGGGGTTTTATAAAATCCTCTGTCACCTCTGATTACAATGAGCTGAAAGTATCAGTTACACATGTGGTATACATGATATTATACCTGAGTTTTCTTTGTGTACTGTGGCCACCTTGGCTTTCGGAGTTGTGGGGGTTACATATTGTGTACCGCCTGCCTGAAAAGTACATGTTTTTAAATGTGGATCAAAGGAATCATTGTCATTTCTTTTAAACAGAGCTCATATTAAGATGTATTCCATTTGGGAAACATACAAAGCAAATCCTCTGTAATCAGTGAAGGATAATGTACTCCAAACAACAAGAGAAAAAGAGTAAGACTACAATGATTCAAATCCATGTTTTGAATTTGAATCCGATGTGTAGATTTAAAGAGAGCAACAGGAAACGTGAAAGTTTTGGAAAATCTACCCAATTGTTAGTCCTAAAATGAGAGGGCGAGCTCTCATCCTTGAATGACTTTCTGCAGTGCACATGTCAGCAGTGTGGTTTCTTCCTCATCAGCTTATTAGCTTACACTGTAATCCAAAGCAACACATATGAAATCATTTAAAACTATTTTTCAACCAATTTCAGCTGCTGATTAGTGAAGAATTTCCTTAGCACCAACTTTCTTTTTTTTTTTTTCTTTTTTTTTTACAGCAGATTTATGGTCCTGTGTTGGTATCCATTTGCACTTCTCCTGAAACTACCCAAAGAGAAGGATAATAGGAATCACACCAACAAGCAAGTAGACCATTTCTAAGAAACTCTGTCTTCTCTGTAACACAACCAACAGCGGCACAAACATTATTAAGAGTAGCCAAATTTCCGCTGCTTGATGCTTTGGCAGAGCCTCCAAGTGGCAGAGGAGGGCTACAACATGTAGACCTGCTAGCTGAGTCAAGAAAACAGTGCCACACTGGAGCCTGCTGAGGTCTACAGTGGCTTGCAAAAGTATTCAGCCCCCTTGAACTTTTCCACATTTTGTCACATCACAGCCACGAACATGAATCCATTTTATTGGAATTCCACGTGAAAGACCAATACAAAGTGGTGTACACGTGAGAAGTGGAACCAAAATCATACATGATTCCTTTGCTTAAACTGCTAATCCTGTGACCCAGACACAAACAAGCAGCGGATGGATGGCTGGATGGATGGATGGATACTAAAGCAACTCCATCAGATCTTGTCTGATGAATCCATAACAATACTCCACCAACTACAGTATACAGAAATACTAAGACATAGATAGAAATACAGCCTTACAGCCTGATGATGTAGAAAACAACTTCTATCCATCATTGGGGCCAGTAAACTATAGTGTACTGCACACACAGAAGCAAGATGGACTTTATTTATTTAAGGTATCTTGATGCATGCTCAATCATCCAGGTAAGTAAATCCCAAAAAGTTGATTCTGTTCATCTGGACGTAGCGTTTTCAGTGGGAGAAACGTTTCGTCACTCATCCAAGTGACTTCTTCAGTCTCAGCTGACTGCAGGTTTCCCCAACCTTATAAAAAGT
>VVHJ01045402.1:1825-22890 GCA_015107715.1 Tylochromis polylepis
GTAGTGCAGCTCATCCAGGATGGCACATCAATGCGAGCTGTGGCAAGAAGGTTTGCTGGGTCTGTCAGCGTAGTGTCCAGAGCATGGAGGCGCTACCAGGAGACAGGCCAGTACATCAGGAGACGTGGAGGAGGCCGTAGGAGGGCAACAACCCAGCAGCAGGACCGCTACCTCCGCCTTTGTGCAAGGAGGCACAAACAGTCAGAAACAGACTCCATGAGGGTGGCATGAGGGCCCGACGTCCACAGGTGGGGGTTGTGCTTACAGCCCAACACTGTGCAGGATGTTTGGCATTTGCCAGAGAACACCAATTCCCTTTATTTTTTTGAGCAGTGTAAATACATAGACCAGCATCTGCGAAAAAAGTGTTTTATAATGAATTGAGTAGTCTTATTAAAGAGCATGGTACCAATAGTGAGGTCATTAGGTGATTTTTAATATGAATTGGAGTGATACATTTAAAAAAAAAAAAGAGTTAAAAAGGGTGATGAGAAACTGATTTCTAACTAGGATAGCAAGTTCTTCAGGAACATGGCTTTACTAATAGACTAGAAAGAATAAAGAAGTGTTTTAATTTGGCTACAGGACCATCTGACCACAATATGAGCCTGGTTTCAAGAAAACGTACAAAAAGGAGATATAATGTTTGAATAGTATAGGACTGAATAAATGAATCTGGAAAATCAGTCAATGAAATAAATTGTAAAGAGCAAAGGGTTTTGTTTTGTTTTGTTTTTGACATGAAAGCATGGATAATAATTGTCATGCTTTCATAACTTTACTAAAGAAAACTATATATCAGTGTATTAGACAACTTAAAAGGAAAACAGGCCAAAGAGGTTATTTACCTTGGTTAAATGGAAATATGTTTACTTTTGAAACACAGGAACCATGCCTAAAGGTGGCTCTCCAGAATAAAGCACAGCATGACAGGTGGTTTTTTATTACATAGAGAAATAATGTTGTACAAAAAAAAAAAACAGCTCAGAAAGGCCAAGTAAGCATTTTTATTGATGTTATTTGGAAACCAAAGGGATATGTTAAAGAAACTTGGTAAAATTTAAAGAAGTTAACAGGGAAATACAATGCCTATGGTTTAACAAAACCATCGAACTAAATAAAGGGAGAAATGTATTGTGTATAGTGGCAACAACAGTTGTTTTTTTTTTTTTCAAAAAAGCTTTAAAGCTGATTTTAGACTTTTTAAGGCTCAAATTATTCTAAATACTAATGCTCCCATTCTGACTTTTAGAGAAGTGACTGATTCCAAAGTTCATATAATAGTTTCTTCATTCAAGAGCAAAGGATGTATATTGGATGAATAAAGCATTCATAGAGTCAATAGAGTCAAATTTCAGAAATATTAGAAACAATTTAATGACTAAGGCCTCAAAAATGCCATGATTCCCTCTCATATGAACTATTCTCTCACAAACTGTACACACACACAAGCTGGACTACATTACAGTCAATATAAAGACTATAAGCAGGCCTTGAAAACTTTATATAAAAATTCAAATTTGCATCATCATTGTAAAAATGTAAACTAAATATGGTTTATTAAATTGGGAAAAGATTATTAAAGTTGCGGACATTCTACACGGTATAAAAAAGAACATATAAAAACTCTTAATTTTCAACAAAATCAAAATAATCTACACTTAACAGAGCTCTTTCTAGAGGGAACAGTAGAATAGCCCTCAGGAAAAATACTATCAGGTGGCACATACACCCACAGAAATAAGGAACATGACATGTTTTACTTTTTTCTCTAAATCTATAAAATATTTTTTATGACCATGTGTTTTATGTTAATTACATTTCTGTCTTTAATTATGTTCACATGCCTCTGTATATTTGGTTTTATTGCATAATTTGTCATGCCATCAAACTGCCAGGAACTGATGACAAAAATTGGCTTGTGTGGCTAAATCTGGCATATTTACATGATAAATTTAAGCGCTCATGTTAATTGTCAATTTTAGATAATAATAAACATAAACCAGAATTTTTACATACCTTACAAAGAATCATCAAACTGCACTCACATTAGCTTTAGCTGTACTTTTTTGCCAACGTGCCAACCCCAAAAATGGTGAAGGTGATAAACATTACATTTGCTTGCCATCACACTGTCACCGTTACTATGGCAGCATTCATAGTAGCTCTAAAACACTGCTGTGAGCTCCACATAAAGCCTCACAGAGACTAAAATGGCTACTGACTATTGTCATGGTCTCACAAATGTAGCAATCTCAGGAAAACTATTTCTTTCATACATTAACGGTGAAAGAAGACCAAGCTCCTCCTCATAATGACCTCGCAAAATCTCACTAGGATCTGGCTCAATGTCTGTGGAGAATTACAAAGTCTTACTTGGAAAATATTTTGCACAATTGCCTCACCATGCAACAACAACAACAACAACAGAAAAAGACCATAGTTTGATCATTTAAAAATTTAAACCGTTTCTAAGGAGCAGACAGTCATGCAGTAATGAGTCATCCCATCTTTCTGTATCCCAGCTTGCCTCCTATCTGTTTCCTCCTGTCCTAGTTTATAGTTTCCTTGTTATTTAGACATTTAGATATAAATTATATATTATTTAATGTCTTCTTACTCAAAAGACATCAAAAATAAAACATTTATTGTGACCAAAATTGTTTACCTGTTGTTTGTACATGGTTTCATCTTGCTGAAATTTCTCTTTTCTAAAGTAGGGCTGCTCTTTCTTTTGTTCTGACAAAGTTGTTTTCTAAAATCTGTCTCATTAACACAGAGAGCTTCTTTTCTGTCTTTAGTTCCCTTCTTTGTAAAATTAGTGACATTCTCTTCTGATGCACGCTGAGCGCTGACAGTCTGATGACAAGCAACGACAGCGATGAGTATAGCAGGAAAGCGCAAGGTACTTTGTCTTAATGAGCTGCCATGCAGTTTGAGCTCCCCTCCACCTGTGATATGAGTTATCTCTCTCATCTCCTTATTCATCAGAAGACTGATGTCTGTGTGTGCCTGTCTTTTTTGTCTACCTTTATGCTTATGTTCATATTCCAGTACTTCTTTAGCACTCATGTGCTTTGTTAAGAGGCTGTAGAAAGTCTTTCAACTATGGCAAATATTTTTAACCTGTTTAAAATGTAAAAGTTAAATAGAAAGTCCCCCTTGCCCCATGCGTTTACAGAACTTCAGCTGAGGAAGCAGCTTAGCTGATGGTGCTTCTTTTGAAACATAATTTTGTGAAATGAATGAACTTATAGTATTCAATTAATTTAACACTCTAAGGCTTTAATTTAAAAGAACAAGAACAAAAGTTCTTTAGTTTAAAAAACATAAAAGTATTTTTTTCTTTATAAAACTGTGCAAAAGTCTTTAACCAACACTCTTTTGTTTATATTTTCTTATATTTCCAACCTGCCTTGAGCAATAGTTTTCCAGGATTTCTGGCGTCTTTCAAAATTTTTCTTTGGACACCGGCTTCTTTCGGAGCAGTGTCTGACAGTCATGTCCTTAAGAATTTCAGCAAAGACCTGTTAAAGACCTGGTGACTGTCAATAATCCATTCTCAAAGGAAACATAGAGAAAATTACACAAGAGCTGGTCTAAAAATTAGTGGCCACAAGTCACAGTGGAATTAAAAAAAACAGAATAAAACACGGTGGAAGCTCTATCATGGTTTAGGGTTGCATTTCAGCCAGTGGTTTTAGGGATCTTGTTAAAATTGATGGAATTATGAATGCAGCAAAGTACTATCAGGTTTTGGATCCACCATGCATTAACATCTGTAAAGTGTCTGATTGGCAGTGGCATGACAATGATCCCAAACACACCGCTAATTCACTAAAATTATACCTGAATAAAAAACACACAATAGAAAGCTGTGAGTCATGGATTGGACTCCCAGAGCACAGACCTCAACTCTTGTATATTGTATTTTCATGTATGTTTGCACATGTTTCAGTAAATTGCCACACCTTTTTCCCAACAAAATGTAAATAAATGAGGGATGGCTGAAGACTTTTCACAGTACTTCATATATGTGCATTAAGGAAAAACCAGTTTGCTGTTTCCTTTAAACCCTTTATGCTTTACACTTTGGTAATAAATAGTTTTTTTTCCATTTGCACCATCCTCCATCTGTAACCAGGTGTTCCACCTCTGGAAAAGCAGACTTGTGAAATAAGTGACCTTGTCTCTTATGGCCAACATCATCAGGACTGTGCCATAGAGATGGTCCACTAATGCACATTAATCCTCCAACACAATGACCCCAATCCCTTAAATCTGTCAACAGGGAAGCTGATGCTCCAGATTACAGATCCAGCTGTAATGATACTAAGGAACTCCTGTCTCATTTGAAAATTCACAAACAATTTATGATTTATATACTTCATTATATGTAGTAGTAACGGCTGCTGTGCCTATGGATCTCAAGGGATTACTGCCAGTATATATTTATTGCCAGATTATACTTTATAATGCTGTTTTCCAACCACTCCTTTTGCAGCAAAATCTTGTATGATGAGTATGAGTAACTGAAAAGCTCTCTCAAAACTGTGATAAAGCCAAACATTTCACGCTGACATCATCTAAATGGCGTTTAGTTTATATGTAGGAGACCGAGATTGGATGAATCTGACAGCAAAAAGGTTTCCAAAAAGCCACAGCATTTCAGTGGAAAAGCATGGTGAGACATATTTTGTTATTGTTGTCACACAAACTGTGCAGCTTTTATATCTTAATCAGTTCTGTGTCTGAACCTTTGAATTCTGAATTCTCTGTCCTGTTTGATACAGAAGGTCCACAATAAACGATGCTGGGCCATGATGCTGCACTGAGACAGCTTTAAATCACCGCTTATCTCTGTTTACTTTTTCTACTGTTGCTGGACAGATAAATCAACTGGAAAGGAGAGACGGGATGTGCACATACAAAAACGCTGGGCCTGTAGGTAGAGAATTTGGGAGAAAGTTATTAAAATTGCTTTTATCAACACTCTAAATCCACCCGATGCTGTTGTACAGCAGGGAGTGACAATGCGCACTGTCATATCCAAAGCTGCCAATTCCTGAGGTGCGTGGCATCAGATTATCTGGGCTTCTTTAAGCTGGTGAGGTTGTTTATGCATCACAGTTACAGAATGCAATTTTAAAAAGGTGTAGCTGTGGTCACCTCAGAGACACAGGGAGGGGGGCTGGAGAAAAAGAGACAAATGAGCCATGAGATATAATATGCAAGCCTGAACCATTGATAAAATACCTGGAATTCTTTGGGGACACAGTCAAGATAAACAGATTGAGAATCAGTTTCTTTCTGCCGAGCTTTTTCTTCCTCTCAGTGTACAAGTTATTTTATATAGCAGGACAAAATCCCAGTATTGGCAGGCACGACAAATACATTGCTGTCAGAGTGACATTTCCATGATAAAATCAACCTTAAATGACATTCAACTGTGATTAAACATAATCAGATCCCACAGATTCCTGCTAAGGCATTAGCCTGTAATCCAAACCATTCACTATACTTTCCTGTGAATTGCTTTACTATAAAAAAACAAAACAAAACAGTAGCTGAATTAAATCCATTTTCAATTATAAAAAAAAAAAATCTGTTTTTTTCTTTATTGATAGAATCTCACAGGAAATACACATCACATTTTGGTTTTAAAAAAGCAGGATGTTACAGAGAAAAAAAGGCATTTTTTTTCATTCACACATGAAAAATCTTACAGTTGAATGAATATGTGCACTGTGAGAGCAGACCAAGATTACACGTTTTTTACAATTTGTAGAAGCAGGCCCCCAGGAGAAGCCTGAAGCCCAAGGTATCTCTGTTAAAAAAAATTCAGGAACAATGTCCATCTCAAACTCTGCACAGACTATTTGCATAGCCTGCATTTGATTTGAATAAATATCTGTCAGAGACTGTAGTGACAGATTGCTCAAAATAACTTGATAAATGTTGCATATTCTCTGACAAATTGCACAGAGTCCTCAGGTATTCTCTAGAGGAGTCCTACAAAAAGTACAAAAGGTTGGAAAAGAATAGAATTACTAACAAGAAACTGTCCCTCCTGTACTGGTTTTTACCCTGAACTGAGCAATATCTGGAGCTGTTTCTACAGGAGCAACAGAACTGTAGAACTGT
Source organism: Tylochromis polylepis (assembly GCA_015107715.1). Classification (NCBI taxonomy): domain Eukaryota; kingdom Metazoa; phylum Chordata; class Actinopteri; order Cichliformes; family Cichlidae; genus Tylochromis; species Tylochromis polylepis. The sequence continues at coordinate 7,970 of VVHJ01045402.1, forward strand.
AAGTAAGAGGAGATGAAAATGCAGTTGTCTTGAATTTGAAATGTAGAAATAAGTAACGTAGCATAAAGAGTGTTTGTTAATATTTACAAAAATAAATCAGTAGAGCCTATAGGTTTCTTTTTATCTTTTTAAATACAGTAATTTTCCATCAGAGGATAAAACATGCAAATTTCTTTTAATCGTACTAATAAACATCACTTCATCTGCACAGGTTTGCACTGGGCACATGTTAAATAGAAAATGTCGTTCATGTAATCACATATACATCCTTTTCCCTTTTCTAAAGAAAAATTAAAGATTTTGTGTTCCTTTTATATATCCTTTACATATACATACACCTAAACAAACTCACTGGGGTTCTCCTAGAGGTTTGACTACAGGCCATGGCATGTCAGGTAAAGGTGTTTGAGGTTCAGCGGGGGCCTGCTGTTGCTTTTGCTTCTGCTGGTTGGCCCAGTCTAACTCAGCACCGTTCTTCTTTAGCGCAGCCAAGTGCTTGATGTCTAGCGTGGTGAAAGTGGTGAACTGGACCTGGTTTCTCTTACTGGTGGGGGAATGAAGAGGCTCACTGCGGTGTGGCCTCGCCAGTAGGGTAGCTGAACGATTTGTCATGGGGTCGACTGCCTTTCCTTGAAACTGCTGGTGCTGAGAGCTGTTCCTGCTTCGTCCTAGGGTCGCAGTTCTTTCTGGGACAGCCGTGGCACTCACTGTAGGCAGACTGCCTTCTAGGCTGCGATGACCCATGGAATCTATCGAATGGTGGGACTCCAGAGGGCAATGAGGCTCACGTTTTAGCGTGGACACTTGGGCCGGAGCACCTGAGGCAGGAGCACTGTGATTGCTGTTCCCGAGCCAAACCCAGTCGTGTTTGTGATCCTTTGTGTCTCCACTGGGGGCTGTGCCTGCCTGTATGGGGGTCTTTTGTTTCCTGAAACAGAGACTATATGATGCACAATTGAGCAGAAAAGCCAAGATGGCAATGCAGGAGACCCCCACCAAGGCATACATGCCAATTTCCATGTCAGTCATAGCTTTGAATGTCCTAATGAGGTCACTCTCAATTACTTTGGGAGTTTTAGATTTAGGAGGCTCCTTTTCGGGTGTAACTTCTACTTTAGGAGTATAATTGTCAGGAGAGGAATCAGGGTTGTCAAGCATGTTTCCATAGCTTTTCCCAGGCCCTTCTTCTTTACGGACAACACCCACTGTTATTGCTATAGGTTTGGCAGTGCTAAGTTGTGTATTTAACTTTAATTCCCCAATTGTTGTAGGAAAAGCTGTGGTCGTAACAGTATAGATGGAACCTTTTGGCACTTTGGTTGTCTTTCCGATCCAGACAACATGCGCCTGTGGATTTCTAATTGAAAATGTCGTTGGAGTGGTAGTTTTTGCCAGAATAGACTCTTGCCGATCAGATGTGTTGGCCCTGTTGAGCTGTTTATCCATCTCTGTGGCAGCAGTACTTGTTTTTCCCATCACTTTTGATGCACTGCTATTTAAATCCTTATTTCTGTCAGTGCTTCCTTTCCCTTCTCTTGCTACACTTCTGCTACTACTCTGTAAGTTGATCTTGAGAAGCCCCGAACCCACTGCCAGCTTGCTCTTCCTTTTAGATTTTTGGCATTCCTCACAGATCCTCAGCTCCACTCTCACTGGCGCCCCCTGGCCTTCACCTTCACCCTCTGCTACTACAAATGCTGACTGTGGAGTGCGGCGTATTGTGGCCACCCGCTCATCTGGCGTAGAAACCGTCAGAGAGTAGATACTGCGGTCAAACAGGTCCAGGGGAGCAACCGCCCCATCGCTGAAAGAAACCCAGCAGCTGACCAATGCTTCCTATGAAAGAAAGAAAGAAAAAAAAGGTTATATGTAGAAAATCAGGTCAGAATACAGGCAGTAAATCAATACCCCCCTTGGGCTATAGTCTCATTATTGTTAATAACATTAAACTGCCTATGCTAATCCCTTTAAAGTATATAATATCAATGTTAATGTCTTCATAGTAAATGCCAGTAAGTAGTTTATCTAAAGTTATCCACTCTGGTTGAATTGCATTTCATACCATAAAGATATTATGACTTATAAACGTCCTTCAAACAGAAACCAAAAAAAGAAAAATTAATTTACGTGGGTCACATTAAGAACAGAATTGGCCAGTCAAATTACATTAATGCACAATGACCTATTTCCTGTAGCTAATGTGAGCTACTGATTCGCCAAAGACCTAACCTATATTTTGGATTTGAATACATTATGAATGGCCCTAAGCAAAACATTAACACCCCGCCATCACAGACACAATTGGCTGGTCATGGGCACTGGCATGGTTCTAATAGTTTGTTATTGACGGGGCAGATCAGCAACAGTCACTGTGTACTGGAGGTAAAGTGAGTTGTCGTTCCAGCAGCTATGGACTGGCTAATTGCTGCCCCATGCCTGCAACAGGGAGCTGGTTTAAAATGGGCAGGCTGCCATGGCTAAATGTGTGAGTGAGCTTTTAAAATGATCATCTATGCACCCTGTCTGCCTCTCCCGCTCTTTCACACAGCATGGTGGCTGGAGATGATGGTCGAGGCTGTGAACACAAAGAACTCACATTCAAAGAGGCAAGGAGAAAACACAAATATTATTAAACCCCTGAGGTCACTGGTATGGGAATCTGCTCTGCTGCGGCAGTACTTTTAATTCAAGTTCTTTCTGTAGGAGGCCATTATATCTGTGTTGCAAGATGAATATTTAGGATATGTTAATAACACGCTATTTTATTATGGCACGTTCAAGTGTAATTTTAAGGGCTGTCTCAAAAGATTTTCAATGAGAAACATGTTTTTTATGTTGCTTATACTACCTCTGCTCCTTGTGTGCAGGAACAGCTGAACCCTAACTGGAAACAAACTTAAATGAATGCTGAACAGTGCATTTATGGCCAAAGGTATTTCTCTTGTTGCACTTCTGTTTGCAATCTTTGAAATTCAGACTGTGATTAAAGAAGCTGAAAACCTTCATGATATATGAGAAAGCCATCCTGCAATGCGCTCACACTGGGATGTTTCAGACTATAACAAACCACAAAGATTTTTCTTCTTCTACTTTTGGCTTCTCCCTTTAGGGGTCACTACAGTAGATCATCTACCTCTGTCTCCGTCCAAAGCCCCAACCTCAACCCTATTGAACATTTGTGGATTACGCTTAAAACCGAGATCTGTGCCAGGAAACCAGCCAATTTAAATTAACACTGCCAATTCTGCCAAGAAGTGTGGTCAAATATCCAGACAGAATTATGCCAGAAGCTTTTAATGGCTACCAAAAGCATGTAGTCAAGGTATAACCTGCTGAGAGGCATTTTACCAATTATTACTGGAGGTATAAGTATATATTTGAGCCTGTATGTGTACTTTTAGCGAAGAGTTGATTGGAGAAAATTGAAAATAACACCAAACTTTTGCAGTTAATTCTCATTTTTTAAAGTCATTAAAGACATATGCTGTTTAATCATTCCACCGTGGAAAAAAAAACATTCAAAGAAAACATCAAAACCAAAACTACCATGGTATGCATTCTCATAATGAGAATATGTCAATTTCTGAAAACAACTGTATAACACACAAATGACATGTAGTGTATGAGGACTTGTTTTCAAATGAAAAAGTGGAACTTTTTTTAACTTTAGTTAGACTTTTTAAATCTGCTAATAGTACAACAAACATATTGGACTACAGAGACAAGTCTGTGAATGCAATGATGTTATTTATGCTCTTGCTTTATTATGCATGCATCTGAATAACTGTTTCCAGGCTAGTGTCACTAATAAAAGGAGGGAATTTGTCAGTGGAGCTTGGTGATGAATGCCAGGAGGCTACTTGTTAAATGTCTACGCCTTCACAGAACAACGACAGAAAGATGTTTTATGACATAGGCTTACAAAGTTACAAAGAAGAAGAAAAAAAACAGACTGTGCACTCTCACCTTCAACATTTAAACACACAAAATCTGCAAATTCTGAGTTCCCGGCTATGATCTAAGCTGTCTTATGATATCCTGCCTATGGGGACAAGTCTGATAGACACTTCCACAGCAGTAGATCAAAATTTTAAAGAAAAGTTTATATCAAGGATTCTCAACTTGTTTTTTTCTAGGGGCACTCTTGCACAATGACATGAGGCTGATTATAAATAAACAATATTATTTATCAGATAAAAATGAAAAGGCAGCATAAAGGCCCTCCCTCATCTTTGATTGAAAATATGGATAGCTGGATGGATGGATGAATGGATACATGGAAGGAAAATGCAAATGGAAAAACAACCGCCACGTACACATGATCAGACAGAGAGATGGATGGATGGATGTTTTGGTTTAGAGTGGTGTTGAGTGACTTCAAATAACATGAGCTGGGTTTGGGGTGTTTGGTGTATTTTCCATCAGTTATCAGTTCAATTTTAGAATACATTTCATGCTCACTTGGTATATCTACTAATCCTGTTCAGAAAAAAAATGTGATTGAGTATCATATGATCAAGCAGTTATTCTATTTTCCCACTGAAAGTTTTACAGTGAGGCTAAAAATGAATAAATCTCAAATTAACATGCATGAAAAATTCTATTTTCATGCCTGTTAAGTGCCATCATGAACAAATGAGATGTGCTTTAAACTTGTATGCTTTTGTGTGCAACAATTTTCCAGCTGCTTACCTGTTTGCGCTGCACGATTGTCTCCTTAGTGGTTGCCGTGGCAACAATAGCCCTGTTGCTCCCTGGACTGCGTTGCAGGGACAGAGAGAGCCCAGACACCAACTGCACCCCGAGCTGTGTCACACTCACTTTATCATCCACCACCCTGATGCTCGTCTCAGCCAGGACCGCTGACGTCAGAGGGGACAGCACCTGCAACAAGTTCATCCTTCTTCCAGCTAAAGATGGATATTCACAATGCTCACACAACACTCGCACACACAGTTAATGACTCACCTGTACAGTAGTAGTGCCCACAGCTCTTCCTTGCAGCACCACCCCATCCTGCACCGTAGCTATATCTGGATCTGCTACGTTTAGAGAATAGCGTACAAGGTTGGTCACATCTATCTGCCAATCAAAATAAACAGAAATAAAGGTTAAGCACTGTGTGGCAAAAGGTCAGGTGACTTTTAATCATAGTTAGCACAAGCATGCATCATACAAACAAACATACAAACCTATCATCCTCTTCTTTTGAAATGTGACAGTGTATAATTACTATGACTTCCCTATACTTATAAAGCATAAAACTGAAGAATGGGCATGTCAAGCCTCATAAAACCTGCTGACAAGTGAGCTTTATTTGGAAATGTTAAAATGCTTGTACCTGCCAATCAGAACCCAGAAAGTATTCAACAGGTTTTTCCCCAGTTAGCAGGTCTGGCAGTGCCTCAGTGTCAGGCTGGGCTACAAAGGGTGTGAGCACCCTTACTGTAGAGTGCTGATACTGTAGCATGCAACCCCTGCCTTTCCTCATCTCCTCCTCTTCTTCACTGTCCCATGTAGACCTGATACACAAAAAAGCATAGGAACACAATGAGCTACATGTTTCTTGCAGAGAGGTAGCTATAGAAGTTTATTGCCTGTTTAAATATGAAACTACAGTAGTAGACACTTAGCACAGGTTATCAAAATGACTGCAAGCTTTATAAATATATATGTGCTACAGTTAAGAGTGGAAAAATTATACCAACAGAGCCAGACTTGTATGTACACCACTGGAAGCAGATGGAGATAGCTATTGACACAAAAAAAATCATGAATTTATTCTTTAGCAATAAGTACTGATAAGCTGAAGAAAAATGCTGAAGACCAGCAGTGAAGCTGTTGCTACTATAGAGGCACAATGCATGCTGAGTGACCTTGTCCGCTAAATTAATTGAAGTTAAATTAAACAGGATCCCATGGCTGAGTGGTTTGTTTATGGGTGATAGAGGTTAACCTGTGAACCATCCTCAAACCCCTCAGCAATGATCATATAATTATCATATACGCAGCTGGTCTGCCACACACTGCACCACAGGTGTGCTGGAGGGTTGGAGAATATGTTTTTACACTGCAGGCGCAAAGTTCCTGTCAAGAGCTACAGTCCCAATAAACATCATTATTATATAGCCTAAGGTGAGAGCTTAACGGGATGGAAATGCTGCTTAAATCAGCGTGACTCAACACCAGACAGCAAAGTTACTTTAAATCTAGTTCTTGAAAATTATCAGCATCTTGCTGGCCTTCCATATGCAGGGAATGAACAGGACTTATTTTTGGCTCCATGGAAATATTTGTCTTATAGTACAGAACTTTTGAGCCACCCCTCATTTCTTTATATTTTGCTTCCAAGGAGTCAGACTTTTTTGTACTTTTTAAAAGTGGTCATGAGCAATAATTCTCCAGGCTTTCTGGAAGTCTTTCACAGTTTTTTTGGACATTGGCTGCTTTTTCACTTCTTCTCTATCCAGTTCTTGCATTTTGTAATACTAGCCTATGAATCATTCACCCTAAAAAAGGCAAACTCAACTCATAGGATGAACCAGGGTTGTGTCTGCACATAAGAACTAAAACTTAGTAAAGAAATTGTTTTAAATTGTATCCTTAGACACTTTGTTACTAGCTGCCTATCACAAAGTACATTATTTGTTCCCATTTCTTTTGTTTAATCTAAAAAAAATGCCAAAGATAACACAGTTTAATAGGCATTAAAATTGTATTTTTCACCAAACAGGTGATTCCCAAAGAATGATAAGCTAAAAAACTTGCATATCACAAGATGGGTGTGCAGTGGACAAGTGTAGAACAAAAGAATAAGTAGCATCCGTAAAAAAAACTACCTACAAGCGATAAACAGTATCTGAAAATCACGCCCACCAAAGACCTGAAATAAGGCCTGAGAAATGCATCTGGCCCTTCAGCAGATCCATCTACTATTTACTGAGTCTTTCAATCTTTCATGAAGCCATTCTCAAAGGAAACAGAGAGAAAAGCTGAGTAAACTTTATTTATACAGCACCTTTCACAGGTCACAAACTACAAAGTGCTTTACAATAAAAACAGGCATAAGAAACACAGAAGATAAAAACATAAAACAGCATAGATAGATAGATAGATAGATAGATAGATAACATCATACAACCTAAAACAAGTTAAAAGCCAGTCTGAATAAATGAGTTTTTCAGCTGCTTCTTAAAAGAATCAGCAGAATCAAGACAGCACAAACATGTAGGGAGGGAATTCCACAATCAGGGGGCCACAACTCTAAAGGATTTAGCTCCTCTGGTCTTAAAATGAGTTCATGGGATCGTAAACAGCCTTTGACTGAAAGATCTCAGAGTGGAAGAAGAGGTGTAGGGTTCTAGAAGGTCAGAAATATAAGCTGGGACTTGACCACACAGGGATCTTTCATGTGCTGGTTAAATCCCTAACACGTGTATTCTGTACCAACTGGAGACGGTCAAGATCCTTCTTATTCAAACATTCAAAAAGGCTGTTACACTAATTAAGACGAGATGAAAGAAAGGCATGAATAATAATCGCTAATGGAGCTTTTGACACAAGAGTTCAAAGCTTAGAAATATTTCTAAGTTGAAAAAAACAGTTTCTCATTAATCCACGAGAATGGCTCTCGAATGGCATGGCTGAATCAAAAATAATACCAAGGTTTCTGAGGTTTAGTTTGACAGAGGTATGCCAAATTACACCATAAGCAGTCTAAAAATAAGTGGCAACAGAGTTCATAGAGCGACAAATCCAAATCTGGAATTTTTTGGTTAAAACTGTTGTCAATATGTACAGAGGAATTCAGAGAGAGGTACAATATTTGATGTCTATAGCCACCTCTTAAAAACGGTGGATGCTCTGTCACAGTTTGGTGCTACATTTCATTCAGTGGACCGCTTTAAAATTGATTGAATTACGAATGAAGAAAAGTATATCCCTGTCAACCCGTAAAATTTGTGCGGGTTACAGAGACTTTACTAGATCACCCACAAACTGTGACAAACCTCAAATTTTGGATGTGGTCAAAAAAAATGCCTATAAATACCTTTTTTTTATAGTTTAAACCCTAAATATGCATTTGGCCAGCATCTTAGGGATTTAAGAAGAACAAAATAAAACAGAGAAACACTTGAGATAGCAAGTGTTTTCTGTCATGATGTGTGAATGCTGGACTGTATCTGCCAGAGATGGAATAAGGAGAGATAAATAACACTCTCATATTGGGTACCCATACTTCCAGACCTTGGATTATACGAGTAATTGACCATCCCAAGCCACTTAATTCCTCTAAAAAAATTGCCAAGGATCTTTGTGATTTTTCCCACAAACAAATATTAGTTAGGTTCTAAAGAAGAATCTGTGAACAACTGAGGTTACAAACTCTGAGCCATGACTTCGTGGGGTATACTGTAGTCAGGTTTTGATTCACCTTGCAATACCATCTGCATCTGAGAGAAATGAACGAACTTTTGACTGCCCTTCAAGAAGTCTGGAGAAGCTAAAAACTTCTTAATTATGAAAAAGCTGTCTAAAAGAATTCAGGCTGTGCTGAAAGACAAAGTGCTCATATCACATAAGACTTTCAAGCTCATTAGAAGTGTGCAAACTCTGGTTTTGCTCTTTATATTGTATTTCCATGTATGTTTGTACATGTTTTAATAAATCACTGCACCTATTTCCCAATTTTCAAGCAAAATGTAAAGAAATGAGAGGCAGAAAAAGACTTTTGCACAATGATGTATATTTTGCCCTTGGTTTCAGATTTCAGTGCTTTTTAAAAACACTGTAACACAAAACTTTGAGATTTCTATGTTGCCTCACTTCCCACTTAGTTTTTTCAATAACCCTTAAACCAGCAGGCCTTTTTTAGGATTGCTAGGCTGCAAATCAATAATCACAGTATTAGTGTTAATTAAACCATATAGCGTTCATTGATTACAAGTGTTTTATACTCTACAAGTGTTTAAGAGTTTATTTTGAAACCAAAAGAGAGTAAAAAAAAACATGAAGTTTTTTAAGATATAAACATATGAAAAACACATGAAAAGTCTGACCTTGAGTTTTGCCCCCACTATAGATAGATAGATAGATAGATAGATAGATAGATAGATAGATAGATAGATAGATAGATGTGCACATGTAGTGTAGTCCACAATATAGGATGAAAAATAACATTAAGCACCTTTATTACTTACAAAAGTGAGGGAAAAATAGAGAACAGTCAGTACAATCACTGTTGAGATTTCACAATACTGACCTATTGTCCCTTTGAGCCCAGAGCTGGGTAGTGAATGTTTTGGGAAATGACAGCCCATCAGGTGGCCATCATCATTAGTATTGAGTGGGGAAAATAGCGACTTGTATTGAGTAAAATCCCACTAACCTTTACCTCCAGGGCAACTGCGTTGCCTTTACACTCGCCTGTTCACTAATGTACCAAACACAGATGTGATGTTGTTTGTTATGACTGACTGTAAAGAGTGCACAGATGGATATTAGAAACACACCACTCAGTATAATGTCATCATTCAATTCAGCACCACCATTAACAGTCTCAACATGTACCAGCTGATTGTTTCTGAGGCAGTGCCAACAAAAACATTGAAAAAAAACAGCAAAGATTTCTTACAGGTTGAACATCAGCTTTAGACTTAAACCTGCTTTTTATCTGGACTACCAGATAGAATAGAATATAAAAGAGCTTTATTGTCATTGTTCATGTGCAATGAATTTGTGGAGGATGGTGTTAGCTGTGGTTGGAAACAGACTTCCATTCCTATACGTCAATGGGAACGGCTCTTAGTCTGTCTGTAGTTTGTACATCTTGGTAATACCATGCTTCAAAATGGAGGATTCTCTGTCATATAAAACTTGTCAATCGCAAGTTGCTATCCAATGAGTGTGTGGTTTCACAGTCAGACCTACTTCTCTTATCTTGTTTACCTCTATCTTGTCTCGTTTTTACACTTTTTTTGCAGTCAAGATGGCAATGGCAGAAACGCTCACGCCAAGGCTTATAAAAAAGACTTTGGAAACCAGTCGTGACATCACGGTAGTGACTTTTATTCTTCTCTATGCTATAGATAAGGTTAGCCAACCTTTATTGATGATGCATAAGTAAACTTCTATGGCTTTAGGACTTGACTCACAACTTCAAAGCAAAGTCTTACAGGTAAGGTAGGAGACAGAAGGTAACAATAGATGTACGGCAGTTGGTCAGGCCTTACCTCCTGTTTCCAGTAGTAACCGGAACCCTCCAACCTTTGATCTGGCTAAGCTCAGGGTCAGTCACATCAATACGCAAGGGCAGACGGGGCATCCATACACTCATCTCCAGCTGGGCACTCAGAAAACCATACGTAAAGTTGAGCATTATCCTACTTTTTCCTCTGGTTTCCTTCCCATTTAGATATACATAGTTGCAGCGCTCTGATACCTGGAAAGAAAAAAAGAGAAGAAAGATAAAGGACAAAGGCCTCAAGAGTGATGTCTTGATTCACAAACTCAGAGTGGCTCGAAAACTTTGTAAATATCCAGAACAAGAAAGTTATTTTAAAATGTACACAGGAGTCACTTGACCAGAAATGGGACTGGACTGTCATCTAGTGATGTGAAATCAATATTCTCTGGATGTACCCTGGTGAAGGTCTTTCAATGTAAAGCCTATGCAAACTGCACAAGTTTGAATAGATGGATGATGAGAGGAGAGAGGGGACAGAGGCGCCAATCCCAATAAGGCAAAACCACACACATACCAACATTTTATTAATTTCACACCACTTTCAAAGTCTGGCCTGGGAATTGCAGCGTGTTTGTGTTTATGTCATGTAAATTCACACCTGTGGTCTCTATGAAACTGTTACCGAATGTAAATTAGCTCTCCCTTATGACTGTTCCTGTAATGCCTTACTGTAGGTTGGAGTGCCACAATCCCCACCAGCGAGCGCAATGAGGTGAGACACAGCAGTTGGTGTGTTTTATTTAAGATTGGAGCCCTATCTCCACTGCCGCCGTACTTATCTTAACAAACCAGTGGCTCCACAGAGGTAATTGGAGAGCACTAGACTGAAGAATAGAATGGAGCACTGGAGAGAGGGAGGCAAAAAGGAAGAGGAGGAAAAAGTGAGGAAAAAGCAGAAGGAGGAATGAATTCTGAGGTAAGTCGAGCTGAACTTTCATGGAAATGATGACAGAGGGCAGTCCATCATGCTAACTGGTCATGACTCAGATTTCTTGGGCAGCTCTCCAGTTCAACTTTCTCTTCTATAGTCAGCAGACGATTTGACGGTGGATGATGAGGGATGCCATATCTACTGTTAGCAAACAGATCAAATTTATGTCTTTTTAACTTGCCACCCCTCATCTTCATGTGATAGCACAAGAAAAAATGCACCAGTTGTAAATGTTCACCTACCTCATTGATCCTTCATCCGACTTAGATAAATTACTGTCTGTGGGCCTGAATAGTGTTGTGTATAGCTGCCTCGAAACATAATTTTCTTTTTTTTTTGCAACATGTTACTAGTCAAATAGTTATGTTGTTACTTTATTACATATGTTTTCAATTATCTGTATAATGTGCAGACTTCAAACTATCGATTTACTAGATTTACTATTTATCATGTCAAAAGCTGCAGAGCAGCCTACAATTTTTAAGGGGTGAAGATACAAACATTAATTCAAATTTATTCCAGCAAGGGACAAGAGTGTGACAGAAAAAAATGCAGGCCAGCAACAACTATCCACACCATGATATCAAATCTTACCAAGCATGTGGAAAGACATAAACTAACCCTAATTAAAAGGTGATGGCAAAAGATCCTTAGACTCAAACTGGGGGTATCCTGTCCATAACCAAGAAACTAAAGCTTGATAGCCAACAAGTAGCAATTATCCAATGTGTTACAATCACATTACATTTTTCAGTAATATAATGTACTGTATTGCTTTACTAAATCCAGTAACCACATAACATTTGTAATTATGTTATTACATGTGTCACAAAGCTTCAGTAATCTACATGATAAACAGATAAAAATAAAGTCTGTTCTCTTCCTACACACTTGCTCTACAATCAGCTGAATTTGATTAGTTTCCAAGAGGGGGGGGAAAATGGCGGCGCAGTCTACAGTTTTTGAGATTTAACCATAAATTTTATGTTTACTGCACGATAAGACAAGAGCACAACAATAAAGCACAAACTATGTCCAGGACAGAAAAAGCTGCACTATATTGCTAACACAACACTGGCTCTTTGCAAGCATCCGTACACTTAGCATGCTAAAACAAAGCTAGCAAAGAACCCAGTTTGATGAAGCTCAGTGCATGCCGACCAGCAGCCAGAATTTCAGCAGGTAACAAAAGGAGTGATGTGCAGTCAGGTTTGTAACCGCCATGTCTCCCTGTACATGTTTTAAAGTGCCTTTGGATGGTTTTTAACTTTGCTTTGTGTTCAAACCTAAACAATGACAATGGATTTTAGGCCATGTTACAGAGTAATGTGAAAGTAGGAATTACGTCCACTGGGGAATACTTAAGTAACATAATCCATTGCTTTTAAGAAAAGTAACATAGATATTCTAGTCAACACAAGTTTTCTGTTAACTGCTCTTTTTTTTTTAGCTATTTTCACTGTATTTTCAATCAAAACAAATTCTGGATCACAAATTGAGCATTTACTTGACAATGAAACACAAAATAATACATTATTTCTGTGTTTATTAAATGCCTCTCAAGCCAATTCAAACAAAGGCCTAAGGACGCCATCGCCCCGCCTCCCCCTCTCCTACTATGACTAGAAAGGGAAGCAGGGGATTTCTGAGGGTGTGATGTAGAAGGAGCACTCAAGGAGATCAGAGGCACACAGTGGCATTGCCAGCTTAGTGAATTTGTTGCCAGGAAGGCATCAGCAGGACCGCTTGACCCTCATTTATTTTCAAAAGGAAGAGACTAGCAAGAAATTACCTTGGATTTTACTGGTGTCCAGACAATTAAATATGCATAAAACCTAACTCATGACACGTAATTTAAAATACTACAGGGATATGTGGGTCCTGCTTACAGTGTATTGTGACAGACATGAGAAAACGTTACCTGAATAAAGTCATTCCACTGCATAAAGTTTTACTGTGTATTTACTTATTACTTTAACACGCAGTTATAAAAAGATAATTGGAAAGGAGGAAAAGAAGGATGTTAACTGGAGGAAATTGAAACTGCACAATTAGATATTCTTTATACTGCGGTTTTATTTTTTGAACTGTACATTCTTTTCTTCTGCACTTCAGCCGATTGCATATTTCAACCTATCAGATATATTTCAGAGCAATGAATTTTACTGCAGTGCTTAATAACAGTGAATGTTTTATCTACCATTCCCAGCTTGTGTTGTTTTCTATTAATCTCTGTTCAGGAGACTGCTGAAATGTGTTGGAATGGGCAGTCTATGAACTTCATGTTGTGTAAATTGCTTTCTAAGTTACATTATTATGCTTCCTAAATTCACCATAAAACTCTTTCAGATTAGAAGGCTTCAAAAAAAAAATGTATCAATGCATTAGTAAACTGTCACATGACGAGTGTTGAGCTTCCTTTTTGCATCATGAGAAGAGAAAGCATGCATAAGAACTCAAGGATAAAAGGTCAGTATAATATTTTAACACAAAAGAGGAGCTGTGTTCAGCCTGGGTGCTGGGTGCATACGTTAAGTTTATACAAAGACACCATGACAGGAACATGGGGTATTTTTAAAATCTCTAACATGGCTTAGAAGGACTTCATAAGGTAATTCCAGGGATCCTTTAAGGTTCTGACCAAAACAGAGAAGTTGCTGGCCTGCTTGAAGGACAACAACAATCTATCAGTTGCAGTAAGTACGGAAATACACCAAGATTTCTATCAAGATATACAATAACAACAACTAAAACCCAAAACATCCAGAAAAATGTCTTCACTGGGCCAAAGCTTATTTTAAGTGGACTGAGGCAAAGCGTAAATCTGTTCTGTGGTCAGACCAAGTGAAATTTGAAATTCTTTTTGGAAAACATGGCACATCTGGAAAGGCACCATCACTGCTGAAAGGTAGATACAGATGTTAGAGCAACATATGATCACATCCAGACAAAGTGTTCAGGGAAGACCTTGCATATTAGAGCAAGACAGTGACAAACCAGACACTGCAGCTCTTCCAACAGCATAATTTCATAGTAGAAGAGTCCAGGTGGTCAGTGTCCCTGTCCACAGTCCAGACCTTTCACCTATTCAAAATATTTGGTCCATCTAGAATAAAAAAATATAACAAAGAAAACCCACAACCAGAGCAGCTATAATCCTATATCAGATGAGAATGGGACATTTCTCTACCAAAGGTTCAACAACTGGTCTCTGCAAGATTAAGAGCAAGCCGGAGTTTTAAATGTGTTAATGTGTTGGGATGCCTAAAAATATCTAATGTGTATTGTGGCGGGGCGGGGCTTGCGGGGCCGTGCGGTGGAGATGGCTTCACCTGCACAGCATCAGCAATCACGCCTCGCCAGCTATAAAAAGGGTCCTGATCGTCATGTTCAGGCGGTTGTTGTTGGTGAAGTGTGCGGTTGTCAGCGGGAGAGCTGCAGCCGAGGCATCTGAACAGCAACCGTGAGAGTGTATCGTGTTATCGTGTGAATAAAGTTTATGTGGACGAACATGAATGTGTCGTGGGGTCTGCCTTGGGTCCGTCACAGTGGTGCCGAAACCCAGGATGTCCTGGATACGACGGGCAGGCCATCACTTGGGCCAGCGTGAGCGGGCGCTGGCCCAAGTGATGGCCGAGCTGGCCGCCTCCAGTCGAGAGATGGAGGCTGTGAGCAGGGAGTGGGCGGCGGAGGCGCGCCGTCGGCAGGACGGAGTGCACCGCGAGTGGGAGCAGCTCGTGCAGG
>VVHJ01045403.1:6125-25193 GCA_015107715.1 Tylochromis polylepis
CCACAATACTGGACTTTTTGTTACTTGCTCAAAAATACATTTTTGTAGCCCCGAGGTAGCCAGTTACAGTTACCTTGTTCAACCACAAGCACACAGCTGTACACTGCAGTGACAGTATTGTCAACCTGACATGGGCAAATACATGTGTGTGACATGATGGCATCATGAAATTAGACATTAGCAAAATATGTGATGTGTCTTGTTGTGTTTGTCTCATTTTCTCTCACCAGGCAAATTCACAAATCGCAGTTCATCTATTTCTTTCTTTATTTTTTAAAACTTTTTTTATTATTATTGTCTGCTCATCCTCATTTACAACAAAGCTTTTGAGTTCTACCACTTTTGATGTTATTCACTTGTGTGGAGGTGGGAAATTGCTATTCACTCAGAAATGCCATCACCGAGGGGAGTTGTCAAGCTCTGATCTGCAGCAAGGGCATACATCGATCTGACCTGTGCATGGTGGTCCCCCTGGACTAACCACATGCAACCCCGCTTCCCACTGCCAGCTGATGGGTGTGGGAGACCACGAGGTGCCCTCTTCCGCTCATCTTGCCATTCTTCAGTTTTCCAACTCTTGTGCTTTTTGTCTTACTGTTGCAAGGATGAGTAAGGGCTCTGTCCTGGAGGCATTTTACTCCCAGCCCTCTGTGCTTCTCTGCTTGTTCTTTCTGCCTGCTTCTCTGGAGCTGTTCTTTTTTTAAAAACTCAAGTGTCAAAGTTCTCATCTTTCCTCTCTAGGCAGGTTTGCACTTTGTCTTAATTTGGGCAGTGTTGTTTTCATCCTACCATTTTAGAAAGCAAAGAGCAGCTTTGTAGATTTCTGTGCCCCACACCTACGCTACAGAGCTACTAATTCTTGTTGTTTGAAGTCTGGTCTATTGGTTATAGCTGTTACAGGATCTTGTGGATAAAGACAGAGGATTAAGTTTGCAAGTTTTCTATAGGCAGACTGGAATAGCGATTAAAGTAGTTGGTCACTGTTCTTAGATAGTAGACGCTCACATTTCATTAATATCCTGGCGCTGTCAGTAGCATTTAAAACATGCTGATTGTATGTTCTCATCATAAAGTTGGCATAGAAAAGGCCTGTAAAGCAAAGTCTCTGTGAACTTAAGCAATAGAGGATTGTAGTGAGAGAAATCATGGTGAGTAACTGCACTATAGCATCTTGAAATATAGGGAAATAAAAGTCACGCGGTATAAGAGTCAGAAAATGCTTTGTGGTTTTGCTGCAGCACTGGGTTGCTTTCTGTTCAAGGAGATGTTGTCACAGGTGATTGCTGTTTTGTGTGTGCTATGTGTATGATATCTGTATTCATGTGCAGGGGATGTAGGGCTGTCAAGGGCTGGTACTGAATAGTTGATAAGTACCGCACAGCTGGCTGAAACTGTCAAAATCCCTACTGTGCTGTTGTCCACACTGAAAGTTGAGTCCTGTCATCCTGCTGGTCCCTTCTGACTACAAATATGAAGGGGTTTACCCATATCAGAAAAAAAATCAACAATTTAAGTTAAATTCTTTTCTAACTCCACTTTTAACATTTTATCTTCGAGTCTATCTTTCTTAAGCATATGTTATAATTATAAGTTTTTTGTCAGTATAAAATAAAACCACAATTTTTCCTCCTACTTTTGAAGACTTTTACTACTGTTACCTAACCCTTTACAAAGACGACTTTATTATAAACGCACAGAGTTTGCTATTTAACCTGTGTATGAGACTTAGACCCAAGTTACACAAGCCTAAAGACCAGCTGGTGACCTTTTGGGAACTACCAGTCGCTAGAGAGTGAACGTGGGATGCAAAACCTAGCGACAAGAGGAATCACAAGGAGGTTTTTTGCCTAATGACCAGAGGTTGATTCTGGGTTACAAACTCGTCTCTGGGCCTGTTTACTGAAACCATAAATATTGCTTGATATTAACATAAAAAAAAAACCACCACAAAAAATTTGAAAGCATCTGCCGATTTTACTTATTTATAGTTTTCAAATCAAAGACATTCATTTATTGAGTACAATAGGAATCAATATCGTTAATTATTAATTATGATGATTAAGGGGTTAATCGATACCAAAGCTGTGGTACATTTAGCCTTAAATGTTATAATTATGATCCTTATCTCTTAGTGTTGCCACTGTCCTTTGTTGCTTTTATGGTAGATGAATGAGAATATCTTGTTATTACAGTTAATCAGAATAGGGGAAATGCCAACTCTTAAAATGGAATGAAAATTCAATAACCCCGTTGTGTAACCATTAGTTCTGCTCCAGAAAATCTCTAAGAGTTCATTTAAGTGATTAATTACGACAACAAGAAAGTGTTCAGCCTTGGAAAACACTGGCTTGCAGTAATTATTTTGCACAAGTTCAAGAAAAACTCAGTCGGTCAAAAACTCATTTGGTTAAATCTGCTTATCTTTGCTAGTTACACAGTTGATGATTGGTTAAAATCTTTTCTTACGTGGCTTCTTATTAAGCCTACGTAGAACTTCTTTCATGGTTAAACTCTCACAAAATGCTGATTACAGCAGACGCACTTTATGAGCAGGAAATGTTGCTTTCATTTCATTTTTCACTAATCTTGTTCATGAGTCTTGAGTGCTCCCAATAAAATGCATGCCATGGTGACAGAATTTCTCCAGAAATGCTTTACAAAGTGCAAGCAAGAGCATGCCAAGTCCTCTGATCTTCAGCTCATTGAATTTAATATCATTTAAACATGTCACAGCATTTTAGGGTATGCTCGATGTTTTTTATTGAAATGTGCTTGTATTAAACTGTTTTTTCATGCTTTTAATTACTTTATTCTCAGATGTGTTCCTCTGTGCTTTTAGTGCATTATGCAAAAAAAAAAATCTCTCCACAGTATTTACAGCCACAGCTGTCAGAACCATAAAAACTTAACAGTTTATATTTTAACAGTACTGCAAGTATTAAAATTTGGCCTTCAGTATCAGGCAAATTATCGTCTTCTGTTGTTGCATATCACATTACCCTTCCTTGGCCTTTACCCTTGTTGTTCAACCACCCCTAAAACACAGAAAACATCACAAACTAGATGGGTTTTTGTGTTATGTGCCAAACTCCGTTCCTAATGCTTGTTTGCTCTTCCTGTGCCTAAGGGGGTTTTCGTGACCTTTCATCTTCATCACCACAGACTTTACCATCTTTGAGTTGGACTCTGATATCTGTCAACTTGAAATGCATATTTTTTAATAAATTCATTATTCGCCCACATTGGTCATACCTTTGAACCAGTGCAGATCTTATGCTGATACCAGCTGCACTTATGCATGCTGGAAAGTTTTAGAAATTGATTTTTTTATTTTCTTTAACTTTAAGTCAAAGTGAGTTTGAGTCAAAGAGTACTGAAACCCACAATACTTAGTAACTTTCTTGGATCTGGTGCTAGGCATGCTAGCAGCTGGTTGAGGGTTTAATTAGGCTTTTAAATAACCTTAGAATGCTAATTTAAAACTAACGTATTGGACAAATTAAACTTTTGAATGTGTGCTGGTGCTAGAACGAAAATCTATAGTAGAGTACAGAGGGGGAAGATAAATGTCTGCCAAAAATGTTGCAGTCCATTCAGTAGTTGTTGGAATATTCCAGTTTAGCCATTTGGCAAATGAGCAAATTGTTAGAGAAACCACCATTCCTAGTGTGCCAGTGTGGCTAGACAAATCTGTGTAACATATGAGGTAGTTGTGTGTATTCAAAAGATGTGACAAATTAAAAAAATAAATAACTAAACTAACTAAAAACTAATGCATGAGGATGAAAACTGTGATGAAATGTCTTGACACGTTCATTAATGAATAAAAACAAAATGAAAATATTCTGGAGATGAGCTCCATTCAGAACCAACTAAATTGTGTAAAAAAGGCAGGACCAAAGGAAGTGATCCAGTCAGGTCCAATCTTCTTATGACGTAAATTTAGACATGCACATTTGATCTGCCCCCGACAAACAGGATGAGAAGGGGGAGCTCCCATGCTCCCTGTTTCTCATGAAAACATGTCAAGAGAAGAGAAGAATAGACAAATGGACACATTTCACATTTGATGTCAAGGAAAATAAGACGCTTTGTAAACCCTGTGGTGCAAACACGAAAACTTTTACACTTTATATTTTTTCAACTGAATCAACTTTAGATTTAGTCTAAAATAATCTTCTAAAAGTCACATTTAGCCTCAAATCTAAAAAAAAAAAATAGATCCTAACTCATATTAATCTTAAACGGACTGTCTCAAATGCTTTGTTTTTACATTCATTAAATAGTATCCTTAAAAAGCCTGTAAACAAAAAGCAAAGAAATCAGTGCAATTAAACAGCAATAAATATTATCATGGCTTCAATTTGGTTAAAAAAAAGAAAAAAATCTCAAAAGCTTGAAGGTAGCAGATCTATGGCAATGAGAGTAATAGCTTTAAATTGGTGTTTGGGTTGCTGTAAAAACTAATCTCTTAAGTTTAAACGTTTATATTAAGCAATTCTTAGCAATGTGAACATTGTTTTTGTGTCAGCAAAGATGAAACACAGTTCATAATTAACTCATATAGAACTAACAGGCTCAATAAGCAGACCATTCAACCTGAACCTGACAATCCATGAATTGCCTACAATTGCTCAGCACGTTTAAAGAGAAAAAGTTTAAATCTTTGCTATAAAAATTTGGAGATGCAGTGTTTCACCACAGTTTTTAGAGAAAGATAAATATTTTTGCAGACAACAAACATGTCTTTAGTACTTTGTGAGTGGCCTCATATCTAGTGCTAAAGTGCAGCATATGTGCCATTTTTCTGAAGCTAAAGTGGAATGAAGTTATTGCATTAACGGCATTTGAGTTATATTTTAAGTTGAAGAAAGATGTTAGATATCAAAGTGTTTGGAGGTAAAATCACTTCCATAAGAGAGGAATAAGTGCTCAGGTGTTTGAGGTTTTATACAAACTTCCTTGATAATTGGAGTGTCAGTACAGAAAGAAAAAAAAACATGAAACACACATTTGAGTCTGTTTCTCTACCATCCATCAGTGAGAAGAGGGAGGCAAAGCTTCAAAAGGTAATTACATTTTGATATCAAAGAACAGGAAGCACTTAAAGCTTAAAGCTCAAAAAAAAATCTAGTCCGACCTTTTCCTCCTTTTTTTTCAGAGGACGGGGGTGTAATGGTTCTTTTTCATTTCTTGTGCGTGCTTGTCTCTCTGTACGTATTCATGTGTTCACTGCGGGTCAGGAAACGGCACTGTTTATTTGTGTTTGCATATTGTTTGTTGACTTGTCTTTGACAGGTGTCTTTATGCTTCACGGAACAAAGGCAATGTTTTCAATTATAGCGAATTTCATTTGGATGATGCATTGTCATGGCTACCGACTTAGACAGGTGCTGTTAGTTATAAAACGTATGCGTCTCTTTTCGGGTCTGAGATTGCAGCAGTGGGGAGGAAGCGGGGCTTCTTAGAGGGTTTCAGTGGCCTCGGGGACAACTGTAGCACTCAGTGCATTTTATTCATTACACATTAGAAAAACCATCAGTAGTGTGTCCTCCAGGGAATGTTTTGTTCAGGGCTGCTATGGCCTTCACTGTATGTCTAGCACTTCCATCTGAATAGTAAAGTAGTGAGAGTAAATAATCATTGTTAAAGTAAGTGTGATTCACCAATTCACAGAAGAAAAAAAAATCTAAAAAGGAAACCAACATTCAGGGCTTGAGATAATGCTAATGATGATGGGAATGTAGTATTGATGATTGACTGTAATGATAATGATTAAAGGCATTGATGACACGATGCTAATGATGATGTTCCATAGGCTATGATGGGGCTGATGGGACAGGTGCTTGAGGTTGGAGGGGCTCATTCAGATTTCCAACCTGACTATATATGTATATAATTATTTATATGTCCATCATTTCAGAGGTAAGACAAAGACTTCAAAATTAGATCATAATTGTGTCCTATATTTGACCACAGGGCCCCAGTACCCTTCACTGGTAGGAGCGCAGTTTGGTGTCAGGGGTAATCAAGCATTCTATTTTCCCACTCTCATCACTTACTGGAAGTGGGCCGCCATCTCCCTGACTGGACCTAGCAGACACACTGCAGCCTGTACAATTATCGAGCCATTACACGAGGTCACTTACGCGATCAGTGGCAGTTGAGAAGAAAAGTAAAAGACAGTTCTTATGTAAGGGTCTACATGCAGAATGTAGGAACTGACAAGAGGTTAACGTGAAGCTGTTGTTACAGCCTGGCATGTCAATGTGCGTGTTGTGTGCTTATGTTATCAAATCAGTAACGCATGAGAGACAATTTAGATAGTTGCTTATGAACAATATCAATAGCTTTGTACGGAATATGAAATGACACATACAGGGTAAAACGGGGTTTCATTCAGTGTTGCGTGTTCAATACCTTACAGACACAGTGTCTGGGCTTGGATAAGGACTCAGAGCTGAATAAGACGGTGAAATCAGTTTATCACAGCCCCAGAATAGCAGAGTCAAGAATTCTCCAGACGTGTCATTTTAGCTTCAGCTGCCCTCTCTCTTTCATCAGGTTCTGTTCTCTTGCTTTCTTTTATTGTCCTCAACAAAGCTTAAAACTGCTACATAAATTCCTTGAGGTTCTGCATGGTTTTCTTGTTAAAGGGAACATGTTCAATAATTAAATAAATAAAAGCAGGCTTAATGTTTTATGAATGTAGACGTGCATACGCTTTCTTGCTGTAAGGCCTTGTTAAAATGTGAGCATGCTTGCTTACTTATCAGGTGAGCTGATTAGCTGTCTAATATGCAGTTGTGTGTTGCTTTTTGCATTACATTTCTTTGCTACATCTTGTGTTGTCCGTGAGCTTGTGCTGCGTGTCAGTCCAAGTTTCCAGGCTTTGTGCTGCATGTTTTCTCGTCATGACACTGTTTTTTTCCCCCTGTGTTCGCTGCCTTGTGATATTATGTTTTCATCCAGCTGCTATACCCTTACAGTATATTGAGTCATCCATGATTCTCCAGAAGCACAGAAGTGTGTTGTGTGCCAACTGTGCATTGTGACCTTGCTAAGGTGCAAAGAATCTGAACTCAATCAATGCTATTAATTAATTACACATCCTTCTAGTCTGTGATAGAAATTCTGGAGCCAGGTAGTGGGTAAATACATATAAGCACCCTTGTATACTACTGTACCTGATGGGTAGGCATAGGCTGAGGTTTTGAGGTGGAAATATATTAATATATTCTTTGGCCCATCAACCAACCAAGTGCTTAATGTCAGTCGCTGTGCTTTAATCCCATTTCTGTTGGTCTGCCATTTCTTTCTGATGAGGAAATATTGAGTGGAGAACCACAAACCCCAGGGTTGTGTCTCAGCAGCCTGCCGATGTGCTTGAACTGTGAAAAGGAGAGAGGGGGAGGAAGGAGAACAGAAGCAGGGGGTGGTGATGGTGTTGTGGTAAAGGTGGGAGAGGGGGCATAGAGTTCTCTTGCAGGTGGAATTGTTTTCTATCTGCTGAACTGGAAAACATTTCAGAGAAAATATGTGGGAGGTTTTGTAGAGGAGTGCCAAACTGCTGTGGTGAATAGTAAAGCTTGAAAATACATCTCTTAAATGAAACATACTTTACCTTTTTACTTTTACCTTTTATTGTGATCGCAATGAGTAAAGTGAACATACAGTACAGTGAAGCTGTAACTAGCAACTGTTTTCATTACATATTCACATAGTACAGATTTTTTTCTCTACTTGCAAACACGTTTGAATGAAAAGCAAAAGACAAGTTTAAAGCATGATTTTGTTGATCCAAGTCTCAAGAAAATCTGTTACTATGTTGCCATGTTTAACTATGATCATCTAAACGTCCACCCTTAGGGAAAAACCCTGCGAACTACATACCTCCAAGGAATATTTCTTTTTTTTCCATTTGCATCGCCAATGTTAGCATTTCTTAACATCAGCTCCAACACTTTGGAGATTGCCTTGATTGGAGGTGTGTTTGCTGTGTGTTATGGGTTTCATGACAAAGCGGTGGAAAGGCAGGGTAACAGACAGAAAACCTTATTAAGCCTTACGTAAATGAATGTGAAAAGGGGATTTGCTATGTTTTGTTTAGTGCTGTCCATTGAGTGTGACACTATCATACTATTATGCTGTTACACTAGATGCGACACAGACAACTTTTCACATATGGCCATGTGACTCAATATCACATTGTATTTTCTCCATTACATAAACACAGCTAATGTTCGCAGTGATATTTTTTAATATGCTGGATGGCCAGACTGCAGTAATATATTCCTATATTTAGATCCATCTCTGTATACTTAGAAGACAAGGGGTTTCTGGAACTTCAAGAGTCTTTAATTTCTGTAGTACAAATATAAAAAGAAGGAAGTTCTCCCTCTGAGAATCTGAGAAGAACTTTGGTTCCTGCAATTCCAAAATCCAGAATTTCTTTCACAGTCCATCAGTGTAGAACATGATAGCTAAATAGCTGGAATTGTGATAGCATCAGTAGATATTATGGGTAGTCAGATGGTTTCAAGAGAGAAAAAAATTAGAGTGATTAAAATAATGGAAACTGCACAAGAATTAAGGAAAAAAAAAACACCATTTGCTACCCCAAAAATGAAAACTGAACACTGAAGTGCCAAGTGACTGTTTGGCACTTCAGTGTTCTCAGGTGAGCTATATAGCACTTCTATTCAAAACCCACAGTCTCTGTTACAGTGAAGACCAGCTTTGATAATGCAGATAAAATAAAGCCTATAGTAACGTGCAAGTGTGTAAAGTCTTTGGTTTGTTTACTTGTCCTTTTTCTTTTTGTTCTGTCACCATCGCTTTCACCTCACAGTTTTAAATGCTGTCTCTCCTCACCCCGCCCTTCTCTGTTTGTTTTATGTTTTTCTCTCATGTTGGAAATATTTTTCTTTTATGCTCTGTTTGTCTCTCCAAATGTTTTAATGCGACATATCTGTGGTAATTATAGCACTTTTTGAACAGCAAGAAATAAGGTGCCTTTATTCAAGGAAAGGAAGAGATGAAGTTGTGACATTGGCCTGCTGAAATTGTCGATTGTCATGGCACAGGATGGAGTATTTTATGCTTTGTTTCTGATGTTTTGTAACGAATGTAAGTGAAATGTTAAAGATTGAAATGTTGACATTCCAGAAGTAATTAGCCTCCATCACTGATAGCGCTGACGTATGACATAATGCAAAGAGAGTAACAAAGAGTAAAGGTCAATAAGTGTTTAACTGACTTCTAATTTTCTCAGTTGCCCTGCACTCCCCTAATAAATTGTCTAGGTGGCACCTTAAAACTCCTGTAATTCTACCGGGTTTATGCGTAAACAATTATTGCATTCAATTATTGAGTCGGTGTATGTAATAACCTCTGCCGTCAACCCGCTTATACCAGCTTGTAATTCTTCAAGCTTTATGTGGTTAATAGAAGAGTATCCACAATACAGAATGTAAACAACCTACCACAAGGCTGCCACGGTAAACTCGTGTTGCTGCCCTTGGACAGAGTCACCTCCAGCAATGCGACTGGTGTGTTATGCTTCCCTACGTTATTTGTATAAACAGCTATTGATCCTATAGGGGGGACTGGCACAAGTCAGCAACTTTATCAGGAGCTAAAAAGAAATGAAATTACATTTTTGATGGATGCTCCTGTCATAGAGAAAGAAAAACAAATGCCTGCAGCATCATAGGTCCTGCTATCCTTACCAAGCAAGGACTGTGCAGGTAAACCAAACTATACTGTAAGTTAATGTGAAAGCCCTTAGATCTGTCACAGTTATTATTATTCGTGTATATGACTAGTGTGGCTCTGACACTCTTAGAGGTTGCTAATTTGTTTCTTTTTCTTGGTTGCACCTTCACATTCCTTTAATGTTGCCTTGTTAACTCTCGACTTGGTGATCGAAATGTAATTCCCCAGAGCAGCGCTGGCTTGAGCAGTAGCCCTTAGAATGAGAGTGCTAATGAGAGCCCAGCAAGCTCTTTCATAATGAAACATCTTTGAGGCCAATTGTCCATCACTAATAATCATATGGTAATAACCACCGCAATAACCTGCACTGGGGAACAGAGTTACAGTCGTTTACTCTTTAAAGTGCACTCTCCTCTTCAGTAAGAAAAAAACGAAGGAAAAAGGCGGTGATAAAAGTTAAAACGGCAGAAAAAGACAGTAATGAAGAGTGCAGGAGTTTTATAAGAAGGAAAATATGTAGGTGGAATGCAATTAGACAAGAGCTGGGAAGGAAAGTGTAAGAAAGAAAAAAGCAACAGAGCAAGAGGTGACTGTTTCTAACATATGATTAATAAAGACATGCATATGACGATGTTAGCATGAATAACTGATCAGTTGCCGTCTTACAGACAGCGTTGGTTTAGGTGTTAACAAATGGGCCGTTCGTCATAATTTCCTTCCTCATTTACATCTGATGCAGGTTACGAGGACTGCATTAGCGCCACCACTGGGTCTGGCAAACTGGAGAACATAATGGAATCTAAATTTTAATCCATCCAAAATTACAAGTATGTAATTTGAGAATCAGAAAGGGGCACAGAGCCATTTTGTATGCCACTTTAGATTTGTTCATGCTTTGTTCAAGTTTCTTTTTTTGTGTGTGTTTTTAAGTGTTAGAGTTTTGTAGTGCAGGTATATTAGTAAGTTTTCTTGCCTGCCTTTAAACACTCAAGAGCAAATTATGTCTTCAAATACTGATCAAAGTCATAGAGACATTACATCACTAGAGCCACTCTAAAAGAATGAATACGCCGCCACGGAGTGAATATCATTAATTTTTGGAAAATTAAAAATATCAAGGGCAAGGACATCCGAGACATTTTATAACTCCATCTCCATGGTTACAAGGACAACCTGTGTGACTGGTTTTGAACAGAATACACATCACTCTGATATCTGCTATGACATTATATTTTCCCATTACTTTTTCAGCAGGGTGAAATTACACAGGGGGATAAATGGGGAAATTATATAAGCTTTTTTTTTTTTCCACAGTAACTTTTCTGCTGCTCAAAACACAATACAGCTGAAACAGTATAAATGAATACCTTAGAGAAATGTGGTGGAAGTTGGCACATTAATGGTATAATTGCAGCTCAGTGGAGAAGCCTAACACTGTGGGTTTCCAGAAATGCTATTATCTGTGTAATGCCATGGAGTGAGGGAAGGTCTGCAGTGATGGGTCAATAAGAGAAAGAAGAGATGAGCCAAGATAAACAATAATGCCACAGCTCTGTCTGCGCCGGCACTGGTCACACCGGCCTTACATGTGCAGCCCAACACAAATATACACACATACTTGCAGACAAATAAACATACGAATGCTGACCCAGTGGACCGTGACAGACTGCTGCTGAGGCTAAGCACAGTAAATAGAAATGGCTCAACGCCCAGTGAACCCAAACCTTACAATGAAACACAAAATGTTATACAACAGGGACATGCAGGGGTTTTTTTTTCTAGGAAAGGTTGTTCATTTTATTTAGGTTCTGTTAATCTATGATTAATTGCCAATTATGTTTGGGCTTCCATGCTTCCTGTTTCTCATGAAAAGACGAGAAAATGTCAGCGCTTGGGAGGAAGAGACTAGGCATATTGACACATTTCACATTTGATGTCAAGGAATATAAGACGCTTTCTAAACGGTGTGGAGCAACTATCATCGGGAAAAACACGGCAAACTTTTACACTGTGTATTTCAGTCAACTGAATCAACTTTAGATTAACTTTACTATAATCCTATGATATTTAGTCGACTAAAACCACAAGAAAACTGACATAATTTAACGTGGATGTTGAACAACTGACTAACTGAATGACGTTATAGTCAAAAGACTGACTAAATGCTTTGTGATCCATTTGGAAGTACTACAGGAAAAATGACATATTTACAGTAGGGCAGAATGAAAAAGGGACCTTTAATGACACGGTATGAAATTACAGTAAATTTGTAATCCATGGAGAAACACTTATCTCTAGGAGATATTTTAATCCTACTGCAGACCAGCCCTCAATTAGCAGCTGGTCAAGTTAAATCAAATTATGATGAACCAAAAGACTGCTATTTGACTTCTAACCTTGAGTTAAAAATAATGAACACATTATGTAGGTCCAAACTGAGAAAGATAGTGGAAGTGGTTTGTACTTCTGCAGGTTACATTACATACTGTCTTGCTGTGTAAGTTACGTTTATCAATGATTCACAAATTCTAAATGTTCAATTGAGCTGTTTCCTGCCTCTCAGAAATTACTTCCTAATGTAAATGTTCTTGACCAGAATTATCTAGAAACCATGCTGATAAGATACTTTTTACCTGTATTTGTTGTGCCAGCTGTTCTGAACATAGCTGCGCTGATCTGCTAAGTGTGTCTATAAAGCTCCATTTCAGACCATTTTGTTTGTTGCTTGTTTTTTTGTTTTTTTTGTTTTTTGTGCCTAACAGAGCTCAGATTCTTTTTCTTCCACCATATATTGAGCCGAGACATATTTTTCCTGGATTGGTGGATTCAGTTACTTCTGAAAGAAGTGAACAATAAGACTTTCGAGTGTAGGACATTTTGCCTTGGCCACAAATAACAGGGGGAAGCGGTTATAAGAACAAAAATACAAAAGCAAAAATAAATGCATTGATGTGAATGAACTGGATTGATAGAGTGTATTAAGAAAATTGAGGACTATGTCAACACATAATTGGATCCCCTTTTTTGTATGTCCCACCATTTGGCAACACACATTGTCTGAATGCAGACAGAAATGTGGGGTGCATAAATAATGGTGGCAAGGTGTACAGCTTGAGTCATTAGCATTCTTATATATCAAAGCAGGATTTTAATAAAATCCTTAATGGAAAACTAAGTGAATCATTTGTTCAGATGTGTTTGTGGCTTTGCTCTTCCTGTAACGTTACACCCTCTATTAAAACTGAATTTTTAATAACTGGTAGCAGCCACTACCAAATCTTGTTTTGAAAATGGTCCCACAAACTAACAGTGAAGTTTGTTCACTGCAAAACATTAACCACTGGGTCAGTGAAACTATTAAACTAGCCATTAAACGAGGAGTAAACATCACTGTAGCACCTGGAAACAATGCTGCCTGACCTTGAAATATGTGTGTTTTCAGCTCATCATCTCTGGGCAAAGGTGTCCATCACATCATTAAAATCCAGTGCTTAGACAAAATCTGATTCAATAACCATCACTGGTGAGGAGCAAGGGGTCCTGATGGTCATTTTCCTCATTTCACTCTTACTTTCTCACCTGCTGTCCCGAGTTGGTGACCCTTTTAACATATACACACTGGGTAAGCCATGCGGTTTTCTAATAAATTTCATTTGCAGTATGACTGCGAATGATGTAAATTCAAATGGTTTGCTATGTGAAAGGTGCAAGCATAGTGCCAAATTGGTAGAGAAAAAACACCTCACGCTACGCAGCTTTTTATGTCTTATGCTCATTGTTCTGGATTTATAGCTGGCACATTTACTACAGTTCACTCATTCTCATCTACTCCAATGTTTTTAGAAGAAAAACCTCTGATAAACCCACTCCATGACTGACACAAACAATGGATAAGAACGTTAAAAAAATGCTTGCTTTTTTCCAAGAATTGTTGGAGAGACAGAGATAAACAAAAACAACAAAGATACAACCAGCTAAAAGCGTGAGTGTTGAACAGAAATCCCAATCTCAGTTCATTCTAATGTACATTGGTTTGTGTTGAAAATCTAAGGAAATAATTTATTTTGTCAGCATCAGGCAGTTTCACCTTGAAACATGATAATATTTGTTGTAGTCAGTTTGTTTGTTGGCAGCTTTTAGTCTCGAGTTGATGCGATTTTAAAAATGCGAAATTTGTCCGTCCTTGGGGAGTTTACCTATGTGTGCGTGTTAGCTCAATTTCAGCACATCTGTGCCGATGAGCTTAAGCCATGGCAAGGCGTCTTTCCTCCATCTATATGTCCGTCCACAATTCACAAGAATCCCTACTGCTCCTAGAGCACTGGTCAGATTTTATTGAAATGTGCGCACAATGATCAACTAATAGGTCTTTACCCAGACAGTACTCAAGGTCAGGGTCACATTTGTTGTTTTACTGGCAATAACCTGTGAATTGAGATGGATTGTGAGCCAGACCAGCTACTACATCACTGGTGTCATTTTATTTATTTATTTATTTATTTATTTATTTATTTATTTTATGATTGTAAAGGTGAATGCATTTTCAGTTTTACTAAAAAGGAGTGAGGAAAAAGAAAAGGAAACAGTCTTGTCTCTTGTTTCTATAATCAGACACATTCTTTTAGGTGAAACAACAGAAAAGTCCTGTGATGTAGTTAGCATGATTGCTGTACCAGTGCAGTATAATCTGTAACCTCTAACATATATATTGTAAATACAGTTAATGATAACATTTTGGACAACACATACAAGAATAATGGCACCCTCTATACACATGTTTGGGATTTAACGACTGCTTTCATTCAGTTATCTATAAGTCAGAAACTTATTCACTTATTCACATGTTACGAGCATTTTCATTGACTTCAATGACTTTGAAGGTTGGAATTTGCTTATCTGTATTTGGTTTAACATTCCATAATTTGCATAGATCCCTATCACACTTGTGCATCTCATTGAGGGATGTTTATTTTGTCCCTTGAATATCATTAAAGTTCCCTGTGCAGTTCTCTAAGACCAGTAAGTCATTTCCATATTAACGAACATGATGCAGTAAGTATATTTCAAGGTAAAAAAAAATACACAAATTAACAAATTAACTCCAAGTACATATACATGAATATTGATGATTTTCCTCTATACATTAAATTATATTGATTAACTAATGTTTGTTTGGCTAGATTAACAGAATACAAGATGATAAAACAACAAAGAACAATTTGTACTCCTTAAAAATGGTTTAGACTGAAGCTTACTGCACTGCATCTAACACCGCAGACAGAACAGCCAATAATAAACATTAGTAGTGAATAAATCTTCTTCTAACTGTTATTCATGGTAAGGCCGTCTTAATTACAAACACTACCTAAATTGGTGAATTAAAGGGAATTAGATCCTCTTGGCTCTGCAGTGTAGTGGCAAATAGCATCAGTTATCAATGCAGGGTTATTTAAAAGCCCTCTGGCATGCTTTTATCACAAATGTCTTTGTAGAAAATCTTCATCTGCAACCGTCTCTGGAAATGTACACTCCCACTTCTGCTACATTACGTATTTCTGGATGCAAATAAACACACTTCACACTGCAGCTGAGTTTATTACTTCACTCCTATCTGCAGCCTGGTTTTGTATAACTGGGTTTATAAGTGTGAAAAACCGCACATGGAGCACACACACACACACACACACACACACACACATCCTTAGTATAAAGGGGTCATAGCCACTTTGGCAGCACACCCTAAATGAATGTAACAAGCATCTTTAGTTGACCAGCTCATTATGGTGTGATAATTGGCTCGGGACCATCAGACTGTGAGGTGATGGGCTCCAATCTTGTTAGTTTGGTGCATGTGTGCAAGTGTAATATAGAGTGAATTGTAGTGTGTCTCTGTTTACAACGATGCCGCTGCCTGTTCCCCTGGGTAAACTAACCAGCCTCACAGAACATAACAATAATGATTCAATTATGTCTTGTAAGTTGTTGTGGTAATATATTTAATAGACATTAAAGGCTTCCCAAAGACTTTCAGATCTTGTTGTCACATGATGTCCATCTGATTTCAACTTTCAAAGAAGAAGCAGTCCTTGTTTTTTTTTAACTTACAGGATGTTATTGGACTTGACCAGAAAATTGCATGTGTATTCAACTGGTCTTGCGTACTAGCTGTATACTGTAATCATGTGACTAAATAATAGATGCAGACAACATTAAGCTGGTAGGAGCTTGGCCAAATCACTATAGCTTCTCTATCCTACTAGATTTCTAGAGCACTTTACCAGCAGTTGTTGATGCCTTCCTCTCGACAATTATGAGCTAATATCAACTGTGCCTTGATGAGGAAAACCAGTCTAAGCAAAATGCTTGAGACATATTAAAATATTGATGACACCAATATGGATGTGATAAAATTTGTTTGATTATCGCATTAATTTTGAGTGGTGCGTCCTTAACCTGAACTGATTACACACAAGTGTGCATCAATCTTTCCTGTAATTATCCCTCTCAGCAATAAATGATGCATTAAATTAATCTTTTAAAAAAGTGTCAGTTGTCAAAACTTTGTGCAAAATCTTTAAAATAATTTCTTCATTAACAGCCAATTAAAGTGTGAATAAACACCTCCGTTCACAATGATTTTAGAATGAAAAACTACATCTGAGCATAATTATCAGCAGAACATTATTTTAAGTCTACCCCCCTCCCCATAACTAATTACACATTTATTTAATTCTGTCTAACAAAATATCTAATGAATGAATGAACAGCATCTTTATGGTCTTCCAGCTTGTGTCTTTTTCTTAGTAAATTCTGTTTGTTGAGTTGGACTATCTATGCATTTTAATACTATCTTACTGATGGAATGATAGTAGTAATTTTATGGGACAAAGGAGAAAAAATGAACTAAGGATTAAAGTCAGAAAAAGATGGAAAAGGAGAGGCACGAGGTTAAAGAGTAGGGGGAAGGAGGTAGTTTCAAAGAAATAAATCAGGGGTCTTGACGGTGACAGGGGCCCTAAGGCTGCGTGACACCTGGCATCTTTCATCTCCAGCCATGTCACGTCTCTTTGCCACAGTCCTCAAGCTAAGGATGCTGCAGCTACACAATGGTATAGAAATGACAATGTGCAGCAAAGAAAGAAATTAAACAAATCCAGAGGCCTCAACATGGGCTGCATGTTGGGAGAAACTGGAAAGCAGACGTTTTGCCTCAGATCTATCCATATCACTGATGCAAAGACGACCCCCAAATCCATTACAAGCCAATTATATGTGCTGGGCCAAGGCTGGGGCTGGGCACTCACTCGTGAACTGCAGTGCTTAATCCACAAAGAGGAACTAATAGGAAATTTGAAAATAGAATCCACACTTGAGTAACTTTGGAGGGATTTGGTTGGATTAATGAACTGTCAGACTCACTGTCAACATGCTGGGGAGTGCAATCCTTTACCAGCCTTTGCTAGTCCCTTTCTAGTCTCAGTCTTTCTAGTTTCTCTCTGCTCTCTCTAACACAGCAAGTGTTTAAACTGACATGTTCTCTTCCTCATGAGCAGGATGCCAGAAGAAATAAAAATGGCTCTTGTACCACCTGTGCTTAATCTGTCTGTGCTAATGTCTCTGTGCTTTTAACTGAGGATCTCATCTGTTATATCCACACACACACAAATAGGGCAGAATACTGTTCCCTCATGAGTGAAGAGCCTAAATGAGTTTCCCCTCCTGGAGCAAAGGCAGCATCTGCTTTAGTCCGAGGGGACACATACTACAATCACCAGAGCTACCAGTCACCACTTAAAGATAGCACAAGAGGAAAGGAAAAGAGGGCTGAAACCAAGAGGAAGAGAGGTTAAAGCGACAAAGAGTGGCTCACAAACAGAAGGGAAAAACACTTAGAGGAAAAGAGTGAAGGAGAGCTATACAATTGAGCCAGTATGAGATCAATGGTAAGGATCCTCAGTGAAAAGCCTGAAATAGGGATACATATTCAAAGAAATTCAATCCATGTTGTGGCTGTCCCATTGTTTTCAAGAGACTTGACAGGAAAGATAGATGGCTACACCATTCGTGGTATCTAGCAGTTCATGTCATTGTAGAAAATTAAAGGATAGATCCATCATTACATGATCTGGCCACAAACACAAGCACAATAACAAAGAAAATTGCTTTTTGATGAGCCTGTTTATAACAGATCAAACAGGAAGCACAGCAGCACAGTGAGTCATTTGGTTACCCTGAGGCATGAATGTCTGAACATGTTGGAGACCTTTGCCTGTGGGACTATTTGTTGAAGCAGACATTTTTAGATACATTAAAAAAAAAAGAATCCCGCCACTAAACTGGATACATAGACCAAAATGGTGAGCAAGAATGTCCAGAATATGCCATGTTCAAAGGCAGTAATGAAATTCTTGTCTATTTTAATTCTGCGTGATTCAGCTGCTGCTTTTAACACCACTAACCATGTCATCCCCTGACTGATACTTGAAGTGGGTTGATGTTTTTGGTACTTTTACTAGATGGTTTTTGTCATACTTAAATGACAGCCACTTTAATATTCATATTAGTACGTGTCTTCTTAACAATCCTGTCTTTTGTGGAGTCTCTAAAGGGTCCATACTTGGAATTTTTGAGCAGCATTCAAATTCAAATTTTATTTGTAGCTGATTATTTTTATATTTTTAATTTCAGTGAATTTAAGTGTCAGAAATCATACTAATGCTACATTTATGTCAGAGCTGGGCTTGTCTGGCAGGTGAACTATATGGTTCCTTGTATTGAGGTTGGTTTCAGCACAGAAAGCTGGGACAATAAGTAGCATAGCTGCGAGTGGTTGCAACAAAACAACAGCAGTAGATAAATGTTTGGTTTGTTTTAGTATTGGAGCTGTCCAGCTGACTGAGAAGAACAGAGTGGAACTCGTACAAAAAACACCTCTTAAAGAAACAGAAAATACATTAGCCGTGATGGTAGTCCTTGCCCTTGGGAGCAAACCACAGTAATGCTGCAAACAAAAGCCCATTCACTTTATAGCTTTCTTGCCAACACCATTAACTGTGATATGTCACATACACCAGATAAAACGAAAGGAACAGCCAGTGACAATCACAATAAGCGCAGCAGCACTTTACTGCTTGGTATGGTAGTGCTGTTTTGTAATACATTTTTAAAATTAGCAAAAAAAATATTTTTCAGTCAAGCTATCATTACCACTACCATAAAGAGATTTCAGGGGGTTTTTCTCTTTATGGCTATTTTTTCTTTAGTTTTAAATGAGCTTTGGAGTTGCGTCAGGAGGGCCACTGGAGTAAAACTCTGCCAAATCAAACATGCACAGTGAACCGCTGTGGTGAC